>OY293418.1:67383703-67486486 GCA_958502065.1 Chrysolina americana | reverse complement strand
TTCGAGGAATCTTTATGAAATATAATTCAAGTTGGGTCGTGAATGTGAATTAGATCCTCTGTTCCTACCAACTTCGAACCGTCTGAAAGGATATACCAAAAATTATTAAAGTCATTAATACATACCTGAAAGTTTAGAATTCATATAATCTTCATTTACACTCTTGCAAAAGAGCAAGAATAAGCAAGTCCCAGACGAACGAAGTTGGTGTCATCCATTTAACTGGATAGTTAAACCATTTTCAGTTAACTACAACAAAAATCTACCTCTAATAATGAAGAGATATAGTCGAAAGACTTACATTAACTCATCAGATATGTTTCGAATGATTCATTCTTCATCATCGGTAATAAGGGTTGGTTACATCGAGATCTACAGAAAAATCAAATGTTACCATAGGAATTGTAATAATAATGGTCAATATCATACCGGTTTGTAGTGAAAAATCATCTCATAGCTATTAATGTAGCGAGGTTATTATTTAACTCATAATAATCAAGGACGTTGCCAGGCGACGAGGTGCTTCGAATGATGAGGTGAAAATGAAATCAACAATTTTTGTTATTGCCACGTTATTATCATTTTAGCGTGCTATAAAAATTAATATAGTCTTGATCGAAACTTATTCAAAACGGTGGCAAAAATCATGCCGATTATTATTAAATTCGGCACTTCTCATTCTCCAAAACGGACTCAATATCCCCCGGAGCATAAGGCAATACCGTACGAGTGTCGTAGGTGGTAATACAACACTCTCCAAAAATTGACGTTTTGAGGTTAGCACTCCGATATGTATGTCAAACTTGAAAATGTTTAACTTGAAACTTGACGGTAAACGAAAAGATAGGATCGTCAGCTTGACAAAATGGTGTCGCTTTCTGGTACGCAACATGCATCGACAAATAAATATTTTATTTGACACTTACACGCTTCTTGGTAGATTCTTTTCGACGTGATCGCACATCAGAACTTGCCCCAGGTGATCAACAACTGCTCATCATCGCAACACTGGATCCAATCAACTAGAAGGCCATCATCGATGCTTGATCAACAGGTCATTATATTATATTAATTCCGTTGGAATTGGCACTTCCTTCTGGATTGGAGTCGATTGACAATCTAATTCCCAGTATTATTCACTTGAGCCTCGTTCAAAAATACTTATGATGGCATCAATCCATCTGGATTTAAATTTATTACCGTCACCTGAATCACACCTTCAAGCGACCTCTTCATACATCGACCGCCAAACTGAGAAGAGGACTCATCCCACTTCTCCAATTCTCGAACTGGATTTCCGACATTATGTCAGTGACATCTATATGAACCCAACGGTATCAACCCAGATGGGTCTGTCTACAAATGAAATTACCCTTAGACAAGTTCAGCTATTTGCTATCAGCTGTCACTGGACGTCTTAGCTAGTGAGAGAATTGTGTTGTCTACCCTTTAGACAAGTTTACATGTTCGTTATTAGGTGTCGCTTCTAGTATGGATTTGGAATTGAAATCTAAATATAACGGTATTTCCGTTACAATATATAGCAATAAGAAGAAACGTTCATTGCAGCTTGTTGGGAGCATGTAAAAACGATAGTATTGCCATCGGGGTCAACACTTGTACAAGAAAACTCTAAATTTAACAAAAATCCGATCAACGTTATGCATGTCTAACATATCTTGGTCTGTACGGGATAAATTCAAGAGGTCTGGAGTTTACAAATTTGAGTGTGAGGATTGTAATGCAGTATTTATAGGCCAGACAGGCCGCAGTGTCAATGAAAGATTCAGTGAGCATTTGAGAAGTTACAGACTGAATAAACAACATTCAAACTATGCCAACCATCTTATTGACAATAACCATAGCTTCACACATATTTCACAAATTTGGCATATTCAAACTAAAGGTCAAAAATTAAACATAATAGAATCCATAGAAATCAAGAAACATTTACATCAAATGCTCTCTAATTCAAATGAAATTTAGTACCTGTCATTGTTATGGATTGGAATTTTAGACAGGTCCTAGTATTTAGAAGGTTGAATTTTATTGTTAGTTAGTTTATAACTCAGCTCAGATGATGACACTGTGTGTCGAAATAGTTGTAAGCGTGACTTTACGAGTATATATTGTTAGTGTAAATTGGAAGCTTCTATTTCCTCTATATTTATCAGTCCTCTAAGTATTCCTCGCATCGTCCACTTTTGAGATTAACTGTGGCACATTTGTCGACCAATTAATATATTATCATTATTATGTTAAAACATTATACATAATCCTTCACTTGATGGGTTGATAAATCTAACCGACAGTCTTCACACGTGAAAGTATAATCGTGAACCAAACACCATATATCGCTCCGAAGTTTTGATTGCGTTTTGTTGAAGTTCCGTTCAATATTCTAATGTGAAAACTTCGTCTCTCCGACATAATACTCTTTGATATTAATATGCTCCCGGCAAGTAAAAGTACGAACAGCTATTGCAACAGTATATACCAGATGGAAGTTACTGAATATTCTCCATTAAAATATTGTTTCCGTAAGAACGTTCAGCTGCGGAATATATTCCAACTTTAATAGTCAAGTTTCTGCAATTTCAACACAAACGTGGAGAGGAATAATGAGGCTGGCTTCTTGCGGCACACATTAATACTGTTCTAATGATATACAGGGTGATCAGTCAAGCGAGTGTGTGAGTAAGAGAGATTAATATTCTCAGGGTGAACCCAAAATCAAAGTTCAGAATATATTTTCTGTACATATATCTTCTATAAGAAGATTTATTTGTTTCGATTCGGTAGTATGTTCAAATATTTGATGATATATCAGTAAAGAGAAATTATTGGTTTCCAAAGATTATAATATGATGAAAATGAATGTCAAAATTAGTTCATCAAGGTTAACACCACGAGAAGTTTCTATTTTTACGAATAAACTTTCATTCTAACAAAATCTTGGTTACTTTGTTAATTGACGAGAACAAATGATATAGTGAAATCACCCTTAGGACTTTTTCCGAGATATTATTTTTTTTTTTTGTTGATCGTTTTGAAATTCACAGGGTAGGTATACTAATTTCTTCATTGTGAATTGATTGGCGTTCGCAAGATTGCTCTATCTTCAACCTTTCTCGAGTTGAAGAATTCATGTGGAGTTCAGTGGGGTTATTTCTCTCCAAAATTTAGATTTTTGTGATTTCTCTTTCAATTTTCATAAAATTCGATAATTTTTTTATATGCACACATATGCAATTTCAAGTGCACCTGATAATTTTATATTTTTCATGGTTTTTAGGGGTCTATCCCTTACGACATCTTTGGATAATTTTTTCGTTTTTGTGATTGACTTGAAATTCACAAAATATACTAATTTCATCATTCTGAATCGATTGGGATTCGCAGAATTGCTCTATCTTCAACCGTTCTCGAGTTGAAGAATTCATGTGAAGTTAAGAGGGGTTATTTCCCTCCAAAATTTAGATTTTTGTGATTTCTCTTTCAATTTTCATAAAATTCGATAATTTTTTTATATGCACACATATGCAATTTCAAGTGCACCTGATGATTTTATATTTTTCATGGTTTTTAGGGGTCTATCCCTTACGACATCTTTGGATAATTTTTTCGTCTTTGTGATTGACTTGAAATTCACAGAATATACTAATTTCATCATTCTGAATCGATTGGGGTTCGCAGAATTGCTCTATCTTCAACCGTTCTCGAGTTGAAGAATTCATGTGAAGTTAAGAGGGGTTATTTCCCTCCAAAATTTAGATTTTTGTGATTTTTCTTTCAGTTTTCATAAAATTCAACCATTTTTTTATATGCACACATATGCACATATGCAATTTCAAGTGTATCTGATGATTTCATATTTTTCATGGTTTTCAGGGGTCTACTCCTAACGACTTTTTTTTGGGTATTTTTTTTGTTTTCGCGATCGACTTGAAATTCACAGAGTACACTAATTTCATCATTCTGTATCGATTGGCGTTAGCAGAATTGCTCTATCTTCAACCGTTCTCGAGTTGAAGAATTCATGTGGAGTTGAAAGGGGTTATTTCCGTGAAAAATTTGTATTTTTTGTTTCTTTTGTATTTTCGTAAAATTCAACCATTTTCTAACGTGCACATATATGCGAATACGTAATTTCGAGTGTATCTCATGTTTTTATATTTACGTGATTTTTAGGGGTCTACCCCTTGGGGCTTTTGTTTCTGAATCACTTGTTTTTGTCGATCGTTTTGAAATTTTATAATAATTTTTGTTAAATCGTTATCAATAGTTATATGGATATTTACTTGTCAGTAGATATAACCCTAAAACTTGACATGGTTCACCTTTGGTACCACCGTGCACGTAGCCGAAAATCACAGTGGTACGCTACGTCAACTACTGCTCATCAAAGACTTGAATGCTACATGACAAAGCAGCAAATGTTTTTAATTCAATGTTAGAGGATGAAGGTATCAAGTTCACAAAAATAAATACCTGATTATGATTTCTCTTCAATTTCAGAGTAGACATGGCAAAACTACTCACATTCATTTATTTCTGGAGTTGTTACTGAATCTGAATGCAAAACAAAATAAAAAAGTTCCAATAATTCATATCACGTTTTATTGATTTACTCGAAACTTTGAAAATGTGACATAACCCTTTTTCCACTCATATTTTCAATTCTTATGGAATTTTCTACTAAATCAATATACTAGTAGGTTGTATGGTATCTGGAATATTTTATTTTCATGACCTCACACATACAGTTCACAATTCGAAAAATAAATTGTTAAATGAATCTTCAAATAGCATATCCTCCCATGTTACGAAAAAGGATCCAAGTATGAGTGCCATGAAAGCAATAAAGAAGTGAAAAATAGTCTAATCTATGATAATGATATTGAAAAATTTCTCACTCCATGAAATCCCCTATTCTCAGCCTGCGCTTCAGCGATACGAATTGAAAGTTCTCTCCCGTCTACAGAATAGTTTCCTTATCCCGATGGACACTCCTTGCTATTGCTTTCCAGATACGAAACTCCGCTTTCTCCAGCCCGATTACATCATAAATACTGTTTAAGGATAGACTTTATTAAAAAGAAGCTGCTTCCAACACACTTACAGTTTTATTATTTTTTGTCCGTCATTCATGCTGGAAAGTTATTGACGAGTCAGTCTGAAGAATTGTGCAAGAAGAGTTCTTCTGCAAAAAAGTTTGTCGCGACAAGAGTTTTCCGTCGAAGCGGAAAAAAGTTTCGAAGCTTGTATTGAATATTGAAAGTAATGAAGAAGATATTAAATGAATCAATCCAATTCAGTTTTGAATTTATTCATGTCTCATCGATATTACATCATATCCATGATAAAGTTTTCTGATTTCGATATCTACACGGCGGCCCATTAGCGCAAGGAAGGATAATAATAATGAGGAATTTGAAAAGAATTCGGGGAAATATCCTATGGTATAATAGTCTGTCAAATTAGACCAAAAAATAAGAGTAAAGTTACCTAAATTCCCACCAAGCTGAAAATCGGTAAGTTTGTTTGAAATATCATTAAAAACAAAATTTGAAAGTTCCCCATCTTTCCCCTGTAAGGAAAAAATTTTATTCAAGGTCAAAGGTAAAAAAAATGAGTCTTTCGCGATTTTCAGCAAAACGGTAAGTTTTATCATAAAAATATTTCAAACAAAAATTGTAGATCTACAAAAATTTAATAAATACTTTTTTTTCTACGAGCCACTGTTTTTGAGATATAACGATTCAAAAAGTTGTAAAAGTTGTAATCGTCATAATATGCATGAAAATATATTGGTAGGACAAGCTAATAATGATGCTGATGTATTGATAATTGAAACAGCAATTGAGAAATTCAATTTGACAAATACAACTATTGTTGTTGGTGAAGATATAGACTTACTCGTATTACTGACTGCTCGAACTCCAACTGAAAAAACTATTTTCTTCTTAAAACCAGGAAAAGCTCAACATCAATCGGAAATGTATTCATCAAAAAGTTTATCTTCTTTTGCAAAGTGTCAAAATCATGTTCTATTTTTACACGCAATAACTGGCTGTGACACGACATCTGCATTTTACAGGAGGGGTAAAATAACAGTCTTCAAACTATTTGAGAAACAAAATTTAATTGAATGTGCTGAAGTTTTCAAAAATAGTAGTTCTACTCGACAAGAAATTATTACTAACGGCATTCGCTTTCTTCTTTCTATGTACGGAGCTCCTAAAAAACTACCTGCTTAGATAAGTATAGATATGCATGTTTCGTTAAAAACACCAAAAGTAAAAAACAAGTACAATTAGCTTGTCTTCTTCCTCCAACCTCAGTTGCTGCTCATCCACATCTTTTTAGGGTATATTACCAAGTTCAAGTGTGGCTTGGTTATCAGCTAGACCCTACAGACTGGGGTTGGAAGTTGGTCAACAATTTATTAGAACCAGTGCACACTTTACTTCCACCTGCGCCGGAAAAACTGCTGAACTCGATTTTTTGCAACTGCAAAAAGGGGGATGCAGTGCTAAATGTGGTTGCAAAAAAGTCGGACTGTTCTGTTCTCCGGCATGTACACATTGTCAAGGCCGGTTGTGCTCTAATATTGAATCACCAACAGTAGAGGATCCGTTTGATTCCAACGAGGCAACATGCGATACATCGCTATTAACGCAGTTTACATGCACTCAGGATGAAGATGAAGAAGAACAAGAACAAGAAGAACAAGAACAAGACGAACAACAACAAGAAGATCAAGAAGAAGATTTTGAAAGTTACGACTCGGACGATTAAATTTCACAACTTTTTTTTAACTTAAATTGCTTTTATCTTTTCAATCTCTGCTTATATCCATTATTTTTCAATAGTTTCAAATTAAACAGGATCAAAACTGACCCGTGGAATAGGCCTACTGGGGAAACCACAAAAAAAAACGCGCTAAGTACACTACCTCATAGGTGGCGAGGAAACGTGTACATATTATGACGATTACAACTTTTACACCTTTTTGAATCGTTATATCTCAAAAACGGTGGTCCGTAGACAAAAAGTTTTCATTAATTTTTTGTAGATAATTTTATGATCTACAATTTTTGTTTGAAATATTTTTATGATAAAACTTAACGTTTTGCTGAAAATCGCAAAAAACTCATTTTTTTTACCTTTGACCTTGAATAAAATTTTTTCCTTGCAGGGGAAAGATGGGGAACTTTCAAATTTTTTTTTTTAATGATATTTTAAAAAATCTTACCGATTTTCAGCTTGGTGGGAATTTAGGTAACTTCGAATGTCTAAATAGAACGAACTATAAAGAACAAATGAAACACGATCGAATTTGACTAACATTTTCATTCCTCATTTTTCAAAAAATCGCATAATTTCCTCATATGTATTTTGACAAGTTTATTTCGAATCTTACCTCAAAAATTTCAGATTCTTCGTCGAAACAATGCTCCTATCCAAAAAAATTACATTTTATAAGCAAAATGACGAAATGATGTTTTTTAATGACAATTCAACTCGTGTATAAACAATCGCATTCATAGTGCAATTGACACTTTTACAGCGGCAAAAGTTAGCTACAACTTTATAATTTCTGTCCTATTCCTTATGTCAAACGAAATACTGTACCACCCTGTATGTTGGGCTAAATGGTCTTAGGTACCTCATTTCTATTGAATCAATATGAAACCTATCAAAGTAAATTAATTTGATTTCGAAGGTTAATCTACAGTTTATAACGAGTCACTCATTGTCCGTTCTGATCCTTCGAAATACATAACTTAGAAGCTTTTGAATTGTTCCTACAACAGCTCATCATCTTTCAAGCTTTGCAACATTCAATGCGCTTTGAGAAGATCATTTTGGAAGCTAAAAGCGAAATGTGTTTCCCCACGAAATTTGTATTGCTAGACTGAGGTAAAAGCCATACAGTGTTGAACTCCAATGATATTCACCACAAAAAAAGAAGCAGGCAACACTATATGACAGCTTCTTAATGTAAAGAATTTTCAAACACAACTTATAAATATTGTATTCAGAATCGGGAGCTTAAAAACTTAAATGTGAGGATTGCAATGCAATATATGTAGGCCAGACTGGCCGTAGTTTTAATCGAAGGATCAGGGAACATTCGAGGAGATTTATGTTGAATAAACAGGATTCAAACTACGCCAAACATATCAATGACAATAACCATACAATTACACAGAATCCTGAAATTTTGCATATTCAACCTGGAGGTCTGAAATTAAACATATTGGAATCCATAGAAATTAACGTACGTGACAACTGAACAACATATCAAAATTTCAGTATATGTGCGAGGTCCTTTAACACATTCAATATTGTGGCGAAGGCACTTACTTATTCGAAATTATGGTGAAGTCGCCAGAATTTCGAGGTGTTGCTTCAATTGCTTCCTACTAACATAATTATAGTTTACCGTACATGACAGATGAAAAACAATAATTTCAATAATAATTGAATATCCTTTATTGAGATAAAGGAAAGGAATATGCGTGAAAACCGGATTTCATAGATTCAATAAATTGGCGAAGGCAAAGTATTTCTGTCGCATTTTCAACAAGTTTCATTACCATGTTTGAAACATTGGGACAATCGAGAAATATACATTCGTTACCTTTCTATGGATATTACAATTACGTGGGGGTATTGCGTTCATTGCCATATTTTCAAATAAGCGTTACTGAAATTTCGTGATAGGGTGGATCACTTGTAGGAATCAAACTTTCTGAATCTTTGGAATCTTTCCAAAAAATTTATATGGGGTGCTTGGGAATTGGCGCCGAATTCGGCAATCTCGAAAATTGTGTAACTCATTTTTTTCAAACGACAACCCCATTTTTCTCAACGCCAGTTATGCCAAGCAAAAAAATAACCTGTCTTAAATATAATGGAGAGAATGGAGATACAGTTTTGGCATACTTCAGAGCTTATCCAGGAAATTCCTCAGTTATTCCTTGTGATGAGTATTGAAAGGATTCCTAAAAAACATAAGTACCATCCGTAATCATCTTAATTAGTTCAGGATTTGAGAGCAAGTGACGATCAAAAAAGAAATAAATTTTTTTTGCAAAAATTGATTTGGACGGATAAGACAAAATTTATGAAATATGGAATGATCAACCACCATAACTCACACAAGGGGGTTGATACTAAACCACAAGTATTTCAAGGAAAGTTTCAAGTTTACTGGAATTCAATGTTTTATCTGCAGTAAGAAATTATGGTATGCTTGTAGTGCATAATGAAAATTTGAATGGTGAGCTAATTAGGGATTGATGGGTGAAATAAAAACATATTATTCGTTTATTAATTATAGGTCAGGGAATATTTGAACTGGAATCAGCTGTATCATCAACACTACGGAACCCCAACTCATGATACTGCACCTGTGACTAAATTTTTAGACAATCAGTTCGAAAATAGATCCCATCGACGGCCCCCTCGTTCGCCCGATATATCTCCATCAGACTTTATTTGTTTGGGGTCGCATACAAAATATTGTCTATTCTGCGGACAACACCAACAAGGAGAGACTGCCAGGAGAGAGCTAGGAATGTTTAATAGTACAGGAATTGAATTATTAGAGCAGGAAGCTTTGTTTGTGAAACACTCGTATAGTGGAATTGATTTGGTTTTTGTGTCAGAGTAGTTACTATTTCTTGAATTTTATCCACATCAAAGTTTCAAAGTGTTCATTTATTCGATCGTCTTTTTGTTTACTTTCAACAAATCAGTTGATTGTTTCACGACATAGCATGCCTCCAATGTGTTTCCATTGTAACGAAAACAGGAATCCCCAATTCCTACTGTTTGGTTATTTTTTCTTTTCCAGCATTACGGTTGTTTTTTATACTATTGTCCCCTTACGTACGCACTTGAAAGGCTACTGACCTCGAAACAATGCCCAGGAAAACACCGATAACCACGCATTCTTTAGCGCCTCGGGGAATCCTCTCAAGAACGTTCATGAATAAAAATAAAATAAAACCCGGAAGTGAAAAATCTTTGAAGTCATTCTCCGGACAAATTTCGTCTGGGGACAATTTATGAAGGAATATAATTTCATTCTGCCGCCTATTGTGGAATTTTCACCATAAGAGCATACATTTTGCATGCGCATGATGCTTTTATGGCTCAATCGTTTCTCTTCCGACTTATTTATTCCTGTCTAATCTCATGTGAATATGATTTCTCGAGGCGTGCAGCAACACATCGTGATCATCTGACAGGTTTCACACAGGAATTAAATTCACTCCTGAAATTAGATTAAACTCTTGTAAATATGCAAGATATACCTCTATGAAGAGGTAAGAAGAAAGTTGTCATTATACTTTCTAGTGCTATCGAGCCTACTTTCTGAAACTTGATTAGCAGAACTCAAAAAAAAAAAAACTAAATTCATTCTTCTACATTTCTTCAAATCCTACTTCATATTTTCTTGGTCTGGTTATTGGACTGACTTCTGCCTCGGTACTATTTTAAGTGTTTCAAGTACGCATGGAAAGATTACTGTATCCTTTGCAGTTAATTTATTCTTCAGTTCAAATTTCAATAGTATATTGTGCAACAAGTGCTAATTTCTCACGAGTTTAAAAAATTCAAACGAGTGAGAAATTGCATTTCTGCTCGTGTTACACACTATACTTTTTCTACAACACCCTTTTTGCTAAAAATAATACTATACTATAAGATGGAATGAAATGTCAGTGACTCATTCTTAGCTTTATGATGCCCAAGAGAAGCAAGGGAAGAGGGAGAGGATTTTAAGCCGCTCTCATTCTTGTTTTTTCTGAACTGAACGTCGCTGACTATTAATTCCGTTTTAAAGTATAATTAAGTTTATTTCCAAACAAATATTTATTATAATAATTAATTACATATATTTAAGTTAATTATTAACTATTAGCTGTTAATGGTAATAACTGAAAAACAAATTCCAAAAAAATCACTCAAAAATTAATTCTTGGTATGATTAAAAAAAGTATTTATTTGTAGTTATAATTCACTGTAAAATTTTGAATTAAAATTCTGGGAGAGTTAGTTTTGGAAACAGAAGTTGAAGGCGAAAATGATGATGATAATGAAGGGTGTGATATCTGGTTCATATTTGTTGACACTATATTTGACATTTGTGGGTTAACTGAATGCATTATTTTATTTGAAATGTTCATTTTGGAGTGCAAAGAGTCATCAACATAACCTTCGGCTACGCTATTTGACCGCCAGCCACCATGGCGTTTCAGTGTTAACAGATCAGCTCCTGCGTCTGCTAACATGGTTGCCGATGTCCGCCGGAATGTGTGCCCTGTATACAAGTTTGGGTTCGGTAACTTTAAAAATGTTGCTATTTCTTGGGGCATTTTACCAAATTTGTTTATTCCTACCACTTGACGTGTACATCTTCCTTTTTGATAATTTAAAAAGAAACGATTTTCAGAAAGATCAGAAGGACGCAAAGAAATATATTTTTTGCAAAGGTTATAAAGGGGTCCGGTAATTATGAAACTTCTCGGAACTTTTGTTTTTGTGTCTTGTAATTTTATTATTAAAGTTGAATGTAGGTCTTCTATATGTCACTCATTTTTAGCTTCCATAATTCTCCTCTTCGACATGCACCACTAATTGCGATATCCATTGCAACCTACGATAATAAATATTAATTGTCAAATATGTAAATTTTTCTCTTAACATTACCTTTGTTAACAGGTATATATTGTCCGGGGCTTCTTTTATAAATATATTTATTTCCTCGGATGTCAGAGTCTGTGCTTTCTTCGCAAAATATCCGTCAGACTTTCTCTTTAAAAAAGCTCGTAATTTTGCATACGTTGATATGTCAATTCCGTGATTAATATTTTAGCATTGAATATATTGACCAGAGAGTAGAGGCTTTTCTTGATTTGGATAGTTCTTCAAAATATGCCAACATTATATTTTCAGAATCACTTTTAGTTTTGTATTTTTCCTTCCAATCCATAAACTGTTTGTATGCATTTTCATATTTTCCTCTTGAAGTTGAAGGTAGTAAATTCAATGACAATGAATTAACTTGTTCTCTTAGTTCTGGCGGAGTATTTTCAATTTCAGAACTGTCGCTATCCATTTTAGTTCAATCTCATTAAAAAATGACGGGACAAGAATATTTTACGAATATTTTATGCTTGACGTTTGTTGACATTGAAATGATTCGATAGATGTTGCTCCGTTGCCTAGCAATGGATAGTGTGTATGTGGGTATTTGAGACAGCAGTAGTGATGTCTATAATTTTTGTTCAAAATATTATGAATTTGTACGACAATTTCCCTCATATTATATAAACCAATAGACTTTGTCTATTCATTCTTGAAGTTGTCTGATCGAATATCCCTTCGAAATGCAGAATTTTCAAAATATACTTTCACCTTGCTGTCACGAAAACTGTATTGCTTAGAAATTAGGTACTGAAAAATTTTGACACAGAAATGTCACTTTGTGGCACAGAAATGTCACTTTGCGGCACAGAAATGTCACTTTGTGGCACAGAAATGTCACTTTGCGGCACACTAATGTCAAATTTCAATTATTGTTAGAAATAATCATGTTTGCGAACGTAAAACTATGCAGAAAAGCATGTTTAGGAGTGTGGTTGTAGAAAAAGATTTTTCTTCTCTGCAGGTCATTGAAACTATGAGATAGGTATTCCAAAAAAAATGGTCAAAGTAGACGGCTGAACAACCTTTCGAATGGATGTATTATTTTCTCAAATTCTCAGTGCGGTTTCCAAGAAGGAAAATCCACTCAAAATATCATACATGTATACCACAACAACATAATATACATAAATGGGAGTTATCATAGATCTGTCTTTTTTTTAAAAAACAGTTGACCATTCCTAACTTTTCACAGCTCATAATTTATTCAATGATAATTTCACCTTGTTGAAAAAAAAAAGGAGAAACAATTAAATGCGGTGTTCATAGTTTATATGAAATTACCAACTCAGTCCAGAATCTACATGTAATCCTGAAAATTTGGTTGACTCTGATGGATATAATATTTGTCAAGTTAGTAATTTCTATGTTAAATTCATATGCATAGTCCCTGTCAAAAAATTGAATCAAAACTGTTTTTTCTGGATTAACTATAAACCTGTTTTTGCAACACCAATCTGTGTATTGTTCACTGATAATAATGAGTTCACATTGAAATTCCATAGGACTATCGGCCTCTTGTGAAATCGAAGTATAATCTGCAAACAGTGATACAGAACTTATACCCAAATGTTTTGGGAGATCATTTATATGGAGTAAAGATATTGATGGCCCCAAAACTGAGCCTTGTGGAACTCCAATGTTAACCTCACACATATCATAGTCAGTATTTTCTCATCTTATATATTCTCCTATATTCCATATAGGAAAGTACCCAGCTAAAAATTTTCCACGAATTACTATAGTGTACAGTTTGTCATCGAGTAAAACAAAGTCTATGGAATCGAAAGTTTTGGATAGGGCGAAGAAAACTACAGCAACAAATTTTCCTATGTAGACGTTAGTATAAATAGTTTCAAATCTAAAATTTTATATAACTTTTCCCCAGTGAGTTGAATATTAATGATTAAAATGGTTCCATATCGTCGGTAACTGGAATTTCAATAGCTGTGATCCAAATTCGCATCAAAAGTTAATTAAGAGTATTACTATTATTATTATTATTATTATTATCACATCTTGAAATAATCGGATTTGTTTCGAAATTCGTCTGGCATTTGAAACTGCGAATGAAAATTAGGCCAAGTCCAGATAAATCAGTTCGACTTCACCAATTCCACGCTTTGAAATTATAATGGTTTTCAATAGTGCTTTTGATGCTTGTTCCATGAATCTTGCAATAATCATATCTAAGGCCCGACTCCGTCTAGCTTCTAGAATATTGCCTTCATGCCCTAATGAACTCACTTAGGAGATTTTCCCAGATCTGTTCCAGTGGAAGAATTTATTTCATCCTTGGATGCTTCCAATTCACTATTGGCTGTATTTTATTATGATTCATTTTGCTTTCCGATATTAATTTGTTGGATGAGTTTTGGTTCTACCCCATGCCGCCGTTATTGCAAATGCAGTTTCGTGTCGAATTATGTTCGAAATTGAAACAAATATCATACCGGGTTGTCAATATAATATGATTTCATGTATTTTTTGAAAAGTCTTTGGGCTCTGCACGTTTTTTGTAATGAATGTATTGAATTAAGAGAAGAATATGTTAAAAAAATTCCACTGTATAACTTTTTTCTGCTTTGAGCAATTTGATTTCTGTTCACATTGTTCGCTAGCCCATTTCTTCAGCTATAATAAGCAGAGCAGAGCAGAGCAGAGCAGAGCAGAGCAGAGCAGAGCAGAGCAGAGCAGAGCAGAGCAGAGCAGAGCAGAGCAGAGCAGAGCAGAGCAGAGCAGAGCAGAGCAGAGCAGAGCAGAGCAGAGCAGAGCAGAGCAGAGCAGAGCAGAGCAGAGCAGAGCAGAGCAGAGCAGAGCAGAGCAGAGCAGAGCAGAGCAGAGCAGAGCAGAGCAGAGCAGAGCAGAGCAGAGCAGAGCAGAGCAGAGCAGAGCAGAGCAGAGCAGAGCAGAGCAGAGCAGAGCAGAGCAGAGCAGAGCAGAGCAGAGCAGAGCAGAGCAGAGCAGAGCAGAGCAGAGCAGAGCAGAGCAGAGCAGAGCAGAGCAGAGCAGAGCAGAGCAGAGCAGAGCAGAGCAGAGCAGAGCAGAGCAGAGCAGAGCAGAGCAGAGCAGAGCAGAGCAGAGCAGAGCAGAGCAGAGCAGAGCAGAGCAGAGCAGAGCAGAGCAGAGCAGAGCAGAGCAGAGCAGAGCAGAGCAGAGCAGAGCAGAGCAGAGCAGAGCAGAGCAGAGCAGAGCAGAGCAGAGCAGAGCAGAGCAGAGCAGAGCAGAGCAGAGCAGAGCAGAGCAGAGCAGAGCAGAGCAGAGCAGAGCAGAGCAGAGCAGAGCAGAGCAGAGCAGAGCAGAGCAGAGCAGAGCAGAGCAGAGCAGAGCAGAGCAGAGCAGAGCAGAGCAGAGCAGAGCAGAGCAGAGCAGAGCAGAGCAGAGCAGAGCAGAGCAGAGCAGAGCAGAGCAGAGCAGAGCAGAGCAGAGCAGAGCAGAGCAGAGCAGAGCAGAGCAGAGCAGAGCAGAGCAGAGCAGAGCAGAGCAGAGCAGAGCAGAGCAGAGCAGAGCAGAGCAGAGCAGAGCAGAGCAGAGCAGAGCAGAGCAGAGCAGAGCAGAGCAGAGCAGAGCAGAGCAGAGCAGAGCAGAGCAGAGCAGAGCAGAGCAGAGCAGAGCAGAGCAGAGCAGAGCAGAGCAGAGCAGAGCAGAGCAGAGCAGAGCAGAGCAGAGCAGAGCAGAGCAGAGCAGAGCAGAGCAGAGCAGAGCAGAGCAGAGCAGAGCAGAGCAGAGCAGAGCAGAGCAGAGCAGAGCAGAGCAGAGCAGAGCAGAGCAGAGCAGAGCAGAGCAGAGCAGAGCAGAGCAGAGCAGAGCAGAGCAGAGCAGAGCAGAGCAGAGCAGAGCAGAGCAGAGCAGAGCAGAGCAGAGCAGAGCAGAGCAGAGCAGAGCAGAGCAGAGCAGAGCAGAGCAGAGCAGAGCAGAGCAGAGCAGAGCAGAGCAGAGCAGAGCAGAGCAGAGCAGAGCAGAGCAGAGCAGAGCAGAGCAGAGCAGAGCAGAGCAGAGCAGAGCAGAGCAGAGCAGAGCAGAGCAGAGCAGAGCAGAGCAGAGCAGAGCAGAGCAGAGCAGAGCAGAGCAGAGCAGAGCAGAGCAACGTCCTAAAATAAACCGATTTTGGCAGTTATATAATATCCGATTATAAAACTTGAAATAATTATCAACATGGTTAGTAGCCTAATTTGCCACCGTATTTATTTTCACTGATGCATTTTCAAATCCGAGGTGAATAATTATCCCGGAACCATCCGTGCCCTGTCGCATCAGATCGCCATTGTCCGTTAGTGACGTCAAGCATCCAGGTTTCATTTCTTCATGTCGCTATAACTCAGAGAGCGAAGGGCTCTTTTTTCTGCATCATTACTTTCCTAAAATGTCGCATTGTTGTAATCTCATAATAGATAACACAGTGGCATTAGGCTAATTGGCCGTGTTTATTGGGGAAAATGAAAGGATTTATTGGGTCATAAAGGAATAATAGAAAAGTGTACTATCGGGTTGACAACGATAAATAGATACATGTCACGTTGAGTAAATAATTTTTGTAGGTCTCCGTACTAACCGTAATAATTTGTTTATTTCTAGGGCCTGATAATCATGAAGTGGGTTAATAGAGTTAATTTTGCTACACTTGACAACTTCATTACCTACAGGGTGTCCTAGGACACATCTATAAAATCAATATCAATTCAAAAAAACAGTATGATTAATATTTTGGTTAAATCTCAACACCTTATAAACAAAATTAGCAACTTTTTCATTAGTCGCAAAGATAGAATACAGAAAAAACTACTTTGTCAGGATTCGAAAGATTTCCTATTTCAGTCGATGGATTTAGAATTCAGTCAGTGCGAAAATGAGTGAGTTTATATCCGATCCAAAATAAACATTCCGAACAAAAACAATTTTATCAGCATCCACTCGGCCACAGAAAAAGGTTTCCGATATCTGTGAATCGACCGGAAATACTTTTCAAATTCACGCCGACTGAAGTTGTTTTTCTTTTAGCGATTTTAATTTCTGTAAACAGTCGCGAGGGCGGTAAATGTGAAAATATTTTTCCTGTCGAAATTTTCAATTATCCAAATTGCACTTTTATTATTTCAGTTGTGGATATTTTTAAAATTCGGAGGATATTGATTTGCATCCGGTGAATATTTACGATGAAATGAGCAAAATTAATGAAATTTTCCGAACGTATTTTTTTTTCCTCAAATTGGAATTAAAAATAAATCCGACGACGTCGAAATAACATTTCCTCCAAATGACATGAAGACAGATAAGAATAATTTTCAGAAATCGTTGTTAATCAGTATTTCGACTGGGGTGCCACAAGGATCCGTTCTGGGTCCAATGTTTATTTCACATTCTATGTTGATGACTTCAAAGTGAATCTGACAATTGAGCCCAACGTTTCCATATATTTATTTATTTTGCTCGGTCTTATTGAATGTGAAACTAGCTTTTGTTATAAATTTCACCAGACTTATGTCTTGATGGGCTATTTTCAAGTCAGTAATAGCATTAAAGCAGTAAAGGGCGAGACTGTTAAGGAAAACTCAAATTATGTAGGTGAACTCAGAAAGGATTGAAGTACTTATTGAATGTATTGACATTGATTTGATATCGAAAATTGAGATTTTTTTTGTTCGGCAATTGGAGGAAATGAGGCCATATTTGCTTTTGTTTTATTTCAATAGAAAGACCCATAAAGACACAGTGCAACTTTCAACTGATAGGGAATATCCAGACAATGTCGTTTGGGAGATTTATTTGATTTCCGAAATAGCAAATAGCCAAATTGAAATATAAAGCGGCACGAAATAGTTCCTACCTTACCAACATTTTCACTGATTTCTTAGTTCGGCAGTTTTCGGATAGAAAGCGCTATTGTATAGTATATTTCATTCATGTCAGAGCGTGCTGCCGTAAGAATAAAATAGGAATGTGATTTTGATAACCATCGGTAGACGCTAGACGGGCAGAACTAGTCAGATCGAAAAAAGGAAATTTTCATATTCATAAGCGTTAGATTTTTAAAATTTAATATTTTTCTGCTCAACACTGACATAATTTTCAGTGGTTAAAATCCCAGAAAAGAGAAAATGAGTCAGCATATCTGTCATTGTTTGACGGTCTCTAACTTGAGAGTCTTTTGTGGACCGCGGGCTCCCAACCGGGGCGAGAGGCGGTAGGTGGATCATCACGTTCATCGGAGTGAGGCAAATTATATATTTACCGCCCGGTTCGCCGGGAGTAAAGTGGCACTTCACCGCCCGTGGGTGCATCATGACCCGCGGGCGGTAAAGTAGACAATATACTAAAATTGTCCATGTATACCTACGCACATCATTTCACGGAAGACCTACCACGAAACAATGAATTCAGTTCAATAAAGAAATACTCATTTAACAACTTTTATTCATAATCTACATTTTTGCTCCATAACCCTGAAAATTAGAATTTTATATTAACTATGCAATTGTTACAATTTTGAATATTGAGGGTGGGATATTCACTTTTCTCTTGAAAATAATTATTGCCTTTTGAAACATCCTCACCACTCATTTTAGATGTGGATGGTAGGTCCAAATAATTATTATTTGGTATCGGTCCATCACCATTGCCGGCAATTTTTTTAGCAATATTCAATTTATTTGAAATCGATTGTTCAATGTAGCTCTCTGCTACTGTAGTTGATTTCCAACCAGCGTGTCCTTTGATATTGGTGATACTTTCCTCAGCATCAGCCAATAAAGTGGCAGAAGAACGCCTGAAACAATGACCCGTATATTCTTCTGGGCCTGGTAGCTTCAAAATGCTGCAATTTTTCTTGGAATTTGAGGATATTCTTCCCAACAACTTGTTTTGTACATTTGTTGTTCTTATAGAACATAAAAAAACGCCCATGTTTAGTATTTGCGGGACGTAGACTAGCATATCTTCTATAAATATCCAAATAATTAACTGACTGGTTTTCAGTACTGCAGATGGTAAATGTTCGTTGTATTTTAGTTTTTGACTCTCGAATTGTAATCAATAAAGCATAAGTTAGTTCTTGAATATCATCAAGCTTGAGATTTGTTAATTCTTATCTACGACAAGCACCATGTACCCCAAATATTAATGCAACCTATAAAAGAATCAATAAGTTTTTTAATTACTTAATAAATATAGGTAGGTATGACATACCTTCATCATCAGATATACATTATCTGGAGCTTCTTTTAGAATAAGTTCAATTTCATCCCTATTCAATATTTTGGATTTCTTCGGCTTATACCATCATTCTTCCGTTTGAAAAATGCTACCAATTTTGGAAATTTGCTTATGTTTATATTATTATAAAAATTCAAAGTAGACTTTAACATCGAATAGTATGACCACAAAGAAGATGGTTTTCGATTCTTGAACTTCTCAAAAAAATATCCCAGTAATATATCTTCTGTAATCGCCATTTTATGAACTCATTATACGTCTTTTCGTAAAGTTTCTTTGACTTTGTTGGTAACAGTTCGAGTTTGGCACTCTCAGCCGATTCCAAAATTTCCAATGGTATGTATATATTATGTTCTTCATCTGATGATTCCATAATTTTCGTGTTGAGTTCACTCACGCACTTTTTCAAATAAACATGAAGATGACCGTTTACCTTGTTTATTGGATTTGTTGCTAGACAACAACCAGCTTGCTTAACAACGTCATAATTAGGTGGGTTTATACTGGGTATTCTGTGTACAATTTGAATAAATGAATCTATTTCAGTATACAGAGATGATTATTGACACGATAATTGCGATATAAATATATATACAGTGTCCGCCAAAATCTTGTAACTATATGGAAAACTTTTTTATTAATAGTTTCTCAGAAAATGTCATTCTTCATAAAAGTTAGTTTCCCATGCTGTTCCAAGATTTTGGTGGACACTGTATAAACCGCTAGTGCATAAAATTTTGTATGTATCACGTGCGTAAAATGCGTTTATAGCCTTCGGCGTGTAATGGCCCTCGGCTAGCGCCTTCGGGCCATTATCCACCCCGCAGGCCATAAACGCCTACTTTACGCCCTTGATACATAAATAACTATTAAGGTAACAAATCAAATATAAAATCAAAATATTGTGAAACAAAGTCGCTGTTTTCTTGTAATTACTAAACGGCTGAACCGATTTTGATGAATTTTCGGTCATTAGATTCGTCTTGATACCGTAAGTGACACTTAATGTATTAAAATTATGAATATTCAAAATAGCGAATTTTTTGCGCCTCATTGCCCATCTTGATTCAACATAATAATTGTGTACTAAAAAGCTAAAAATAAAAAAAAATAAATAAATAAACTAAAAAACCCGACCGTGGTTTAAAATAAAAATGAAAAAAAAAAAAAAGCTTTTCAAATCAAATAAAAACTGCAAGCAGCCGGGACCTATTTGCTTAAAAAAATCTATAGAAATAGGATGGGTCTCGGCTACTTCCAATCTTTCTTTATTGTTTTTTGCATTTTAGTTTAAACCGCAGTCGGATTTTTTAGTTTCTTTAATTAATGTTTTTATATTGATTAGCTCTAATAAATAACTCCTTTCAAATGAAAAACAATGTTGTTATATTTTTGGTGGATTTATTATTTATTTTGTGTGACACTAAATAACCTAATGTGGTAAAGCAAAATTAAGTGTTTCCATTTCAAAATGTTCAGTCAGTAAAAAAAATATTCAATTATTCTTGTTCAAACCTTCATCTCATCACTGTTAAAAAAAGGGTAATATTAATAAGACATAAAACATAAAATAAACAAAATACAGAAAAACTAAATTTTTTAACTCTGTTACATTAAAAACTGCAACGTTGAAACTAATCACAGTTCATAATATAAGGACGCAATCAGTAGTTCTTGGGGTTTATATTTTCAACAGCATTCATAGAATCATAGCTGAGAAAAGGCTTAGTGCTTAGTAATCCCTAAGCCTTTTCATAAAATGCTCAAAGCACTAAGCACTGAATCCAAAAAAATGCTCGGGAGCACAGTGCTTACGAGCACTAAAATGCTTAAGCCCTGCTGTGGGCAACCCTAGTGAATGAATTCCTCAGAAAACTATTTGATGACGGCATTTTCCCCTGACGTTTTTTATCGTTTTCATTTAACAATATCGTCCGCCAGTTCACCTGTCCTTTTTAGTAGCTATAATTTCCATTGTATTGCCCCAACTTTTCCAATCAAGGGAATACGTAGTATTGTATTCCCTTAACGAATAATCCAATTTTCCTTGACAAATTAGTGAAATTGAATATACGCGCTGATTATATCGCCAGTTCCCTAGGGAGTGGCTGACTACGCTGATTCAGGGTCCCTGAATTCCTGTGAGCTGGTATACGACAGGAGACTCATTTCAATGTACTAACAGTTGAAGTCTTTACTCCTCCTGACTGTTTTCAGGAGTTCCACAAGTATCCATATTGGGACCTCGTTCATTCATGATATTCATCACTAAGATCATATCATTCATGAGAACTCGTTAAATAAAAAATAATAGATTGAAGAAGAGGGGTCAAGAATTATTAAATGCAGGTTACGATTAATGATCATGATGATGAAAATTCTTTCAAAATTAATGCAAGCTGCGCTACTGCACTTTTGAAAATAACTGATGATCTTTATAGAACTTTAAATGACAATTACGTGTATTCTCGTTCTTCTCGATTAAGTCCTTAACAGATTAAATTATAAAATGTTATTAAATCTATTATACAGGGTGTTCCAAATTAAGTCGGCACCATTGCCAACTCCGTTATTATTGATGCTACGAATTCAGTTGAATGGGCAAACTAGTAGCGTTTTTAATGGTCTTCTCGATGCCGAAAACAAACAAAAAAATGACAGTCGCGTTTTCAGAATATTTCATAAAATGATATTTTTAACAATAAAACACCCTATATTTTTTCATGCATTTGGATTTGTAATAACATTCTCAACAACAAATCTCATTTGACTTTTTTTCGTGAAGGTGAAAATAAGATAGTTTTATCAATAGGAAACATTTATAGCAAACGAATTTGATGAAGTGCTATAAGATATCGAGTGACTGTTCAAAAACTCCGCCTTCTTGTTGAACACATATTTGGGCCCTTCTATTTACACTACGTGTGGCATACAACACAGTTCGGCCATCAATTCTAGTTTCAATATAATTTTTCAGTTCATCTACATTATTATGTTTCATTTTGTACACCTCATTTTTCAGAAATCCCAAAAATAAAAATGTAGAGGTGTCATATCTGGTGAACGAGGGGACCACTTAACAGGACCATTTGTAGCAATCCATCTGTTTCCAAAACAGCCTCGCAGCATTCTTTTTACGTCACTGACATTATGTGCTGGTGCTCCATCCTGCTGAAAATAGATCATCTGACGAGCCTCCAGATCAAGATCATTGAAAAACTCTTTCAACACTCTTGTTAATAAATTGATGTAACGGGGTCCGTTCAAAGAACCATGGTAGAAAAATGGACCGATAATTCTGCCTCTAAATAGACCACACCAAACGTTAATACTAAATCGTCTTTGCGGATTGTGGGGATGGACTAGAAATGGATTATGTCTACTCCAATAATGAAAATTCTAAATTAATAGAGCCAATATATCAAAAAAGGGACAGATATGACTGAAATAACTAAAGAGGAAATACTCTCCTTAGAAACTTCGCCTTTGCTTATCATCATTTTGCTGAGGTCATGCTTGAAATCAATCGGAGTTTTTAAATCGATTCCTGATATACCAAATTTGTTATTGATTCAAAAAATTAAGACAATAAATCAGAATTTGACGAAAAATAAAAATTATTCTCACCTTGAAATTGTTTAATGAACTCCACCAAAAATCTCCTTGAACAATTTCATTCAAATGTTACTCGTTTTCTGAAAAGTGTAACTTCCGAGATTTTGTTGATTTTGAAAAATGCGATTCTTCAAGAAACTGAAAATCACTCAGTATATCTTAAAGGGACTCTAGGTTTCAAGACGAGCCTGAGTTAATACGTGAGCATCAGTACAAAAATCGTCACTAGATGGCGCTGGTGGCGCTGGTATAACGTACGTTTCAAGCATTTGATACGCACTCACAAACGCTTTGCCGCACCACCAGCGCCATCTAGCGATGATTTTTGTACTAGTGCGCTCGTGCGAACATTGTTGATCTACTCATCACAAATAAAGATTTTTTCATTTGTTGCATCGATTTGTTGTCGATCGACAATGACAATAAATTTCTTGAAAAAAGTCCACAGAAGTAGACCCCTAAATAACACGAAAAATATTAAATTATCAGGTGCAATTGAAATTGCATATGCGCATATAAGTGCATACGAGAAAATGGTTAAATTACAGGAAAATTAATGAAAAAATCACAAAAATTTCAATTTTGAAAAGAGATGACCCTCCTCAACTCCAGATGAACTTTTCAACTCGAGAACGGTTGAAGATAGAGCAATTCTGCGAACGCCAATCGATTCAGAATAATGAAATTAGTATACTTTGAGAATTTCAAGTCGATCGACGATGACAAAAAAAATCTTGAAAAAAGTCCGTAGGGGTAGACCCCTAAAAATTACGAAAAATATAAAATCATTAGGTGCACTCGAACTTGCATATGCGCATATGAGTGCATATGAGAAATGGTTGAATTTCACGAAAATTTATGAAAAATCATAAAAATTGAAGTTTTCTGAAAAGCGTCACTTCCGAGATTTTGTTGATTTTGAAAAATGCGTTTCTTCAAGAAACTGAAAATCACTCAGTATATCTGAAAGGGACTCTGTAGGTTTCAAGACAAGCCTGAGGTGATGACAACAATGTTTGGATTACCGCATCAGTACAAAAATCGTCACTAGATTGTGCTGGTGGCGCTGGTTTAACGTGCGTTTCAAGCATTTGATACGCACCCACAAACGCTTTGCCGCGCCACCAGCGCCATCTAGCGAAGATTTTTGTACTAGTGCGCCCGTACGAACATTGTCGTTCTATTTATCACAAATATAGATTTGAGTGTCACTGTATAGGAAGGTGCTACTAGAATTATTCGAAATGATAAAATTTAAGTCAATCGGAAGCAGTACTATGTACTTCACGCGGAACTTCCTTGTAGTGTGAACTGTTTTCTTAATTCCAAAAGTCAAAAATTCAACCCTGTGCCCAGTGCCTTCAATCACAAGCCCCGAAAGACAATCGTACAATATCCCCCAAATGTCGCATGACAAGCATTTGTCCTCAACACAAATAACGTCGGAAGCATTGACGTGTAACATTCAAATCAGCGGAGCACAACAAACGTCCAGTGTATGGACGCGCATTCCCCGGGGGGCCCTCCAATGGAATAACATGTGCAGGAAAATGTCGCACCGGCGACATGTGCATATTTAACACCCCATGTCTCTGCGAGGCCATTCCTATATTATCTTAATTGCCACGCATTGCCGTTGTTGCAAATTTGGACACAGAAGTGTCCCGGTTAGGTCGAGATTTATTCAGGATCGCTTCCGTAATAGCTCGGTGAAAATAGAGTGCGACCCTGACCGAATTCGGGACGGGTTGATTGCCGAGGAGGTGTGGAATAGAGCACTATCGGTGACGTAATATGTCAGGTGTCAAACTGCTGAGGGGGACAAACAAAGTTATTTTCCTTAAGAGAATACTGATGGAAAGTTTTCAGCGACCTTATACTCATACGATGGATAGAGGATCCTCGCAATTAACAGTCACAGCCTAGCTAATTACTTCGTTTTGAATAATATTCTTTTGTTTTGCCTGGGATGTTCGGGTTACCTGACCGGATAGGATGTTGCCATTGTCTACCTGGATTATTATGGTGTTATGATGAGCCTGTCTCACCTGGTCGATTGTGGTGTGTTGAAGTAGGTGTATAATGGTGGTGTTATTTGATCGTGTTATTTTCGTATTTTTCAGGGCTAAAATCATGAAAACAATTGAATCTTCAAATACACTTCAACTTGTATATGCGCATAAGTGTGCATACAGAAAAAAAAGTTGAATTTTGCGAAAAGAGATGAGAACATTTTTAAACCAAAATTTAGAGGGAAACGGGCTTTCTCAACTCCAGATGAACTTTTCAACTCGAGAACGTTTGAAGATAGAGCAATTCTGCTAGCGCCAATCGATTCTGAATGATCAAACTAGTACCTCCACTTTGAAATTTCAAGTTGATCGTTATAGACAAAGAGTCACCCCTAAAAAGTTCTAAGGCATAGACCCCTAAAATTATGAAAACAAATAAATCATCAGGTACACTCGTGAACAACCGAAACACTCATTACATAACACCCTGTACAGTAGGTGACTATTTTGTGTATATTTTCATTTATTCTTATTTTCAAAGAAATAATGTCAACGTCTGAACTAGATGCGAAGCGATGTGTTTGAGGAAACGCAAACAAACAAAGGCACAGGCAAGCAAGTTCGACATACCGCATTATCTCGCCCCTTGTTATCTCGTTATTCGAATCCGCGTGTTGTCATTTCCACCACTTTCTGACGAATTGTAGCAAACTTGAGGGCCGCCATCGGGAAGAAGAAAACATAAATCATTCATTCAATTTCAGAAGTGGTCCTTTATCATAACAACTCGTTGTATATAGAGCACGTTTCGAGTATGTGTTTCGTCAATAGAACTTATCGCAATTGGAATGGGTTCGGAAAAAGCAAATATCAATCTTGTGGTTCAAACGACGATAGTGTCTGAATAATATAACGACAACTCAGATCCAATCGTCCTATAAATGAATCCCTACGAAATATTGGATTCGCTTCAACCCTACAATGCCCAGAAATTCCGACCGATTCTTCTAGGTATCCTTCTGCTACCGTCGAGGACTTCCATCCTCCATGACGCTTCAAAGTGGTCATGTTAGCCCCTGTATTGGCCAAAAACAATACGGAATCCTCCAGCCAAGGCCAAAACATCCATAATAATTGTATATTCCATGATGAGAACTTCAAATTCCGAACTACATTCTGTTTATAGTGATTCAAGTAAATTGTTGAAATAAAACTGTTATATGTATAGAGAATAGGTCTATGATTGGGGCATCAAAAAATAATCTATCGAATAGCACACGAGAGTTCGATATAGTAGAAAATTAATCTCCAGATTTTTTCTAAAAATTGTTGCAACAAGTTTTCGAAAATTCTGTCAAACATTTTCACTTTATTCTCACTCTCTTGTGATATTACAACTGATTACTTTTATCTTCCGCGAATTAATCCGAGACTCAAACATTTTGAACTCCTTGTCGTAGCATCTTGGAACTTTCCTGGCGAAATCTGTATCGCTGCTTCTTCCTCTTAGTGTATTTTCAGGAATATCAATATCTGCCTTGATTCATGCCACAGTTTCAAATCAGTTTTATTTAGGACGCATAATAATTTCGTTCAAGATAAGCTGATATTACATCACAGCAGAACAATTCGAAATATTTTTCAGATGATAAAATGCGTTTTTTACAAAATTTCAATCAATAAAGGCATTTTTCAGTACATTCAGTAGTTTGTTGAACATTTTCAGAGATGTATGATTGATGAATGTTGAGATTTCCTCAGGAGACGATAAAGAATGTTCAACAAAGTTTCATTTCTAGTGTCATGAAAATGGTAGGATAGCAGCTCAGAGAATTTCTTTTTTGGGTAGTCTTTTTTGAATATCTAGACCCTTAAAAAATATTTACACATGAAAACCATAAAAATTTTGTTTCGGTCTGATTGGACATCTCTGTTGAAAATATTCATTTATAAAATACTTAAAATAACCTCATAAAATGATTGTTCAATTGAGGATTCGTCATAATTTGTGGAATTCCGTCCAACTTTTGACCTCGGTTCTCACGATATTTTCAGAACTCTACACTAATAACAATAAAAAAAAGGATGTACCATTTTCTCATATCTTGGCGACAACTCTCTCAATAATAAAAACGTATTCGAATTCTAGTCAGAGACATTTTGATACCGATGAAAAATAAATCTGTTCAATGCTCTTGGAAAGTGTAGTTTTCCTCAAGGGATGGCAGCTATATTTTCCACCCCTATGCCATTTTCGAATAGGCAAAAACTGTCATGATTCCTGACAATGACGGAATACTGAAAATCTCAGAACATAAAGACACAAAGTTCGCGAAGATACAATACTGAAAGCTGTCGTCAAACAAACGACAAATCTTTCATACCACCCGGAATCAATCACAACAATTCTGACGTCGTTTTTTCTTTCTCCGGTGACAGTGTCGCCAAATTCCGTTTCCTATACTGTCGCGAACAATTTTTTCTCGTGATAAATTGACGTTCATTTCTACGCCGACTTCATGGCATGTTTCTTTCCCGAGAACTTCAGAAGCAAATGAGTCGTAAGATTGGCGACTTGCAATTGCAAGAAAACTTTCGAGTTTCTTATACGTTGACAGTCTATTATGCTGTAACTCGATTCATCGGGTTGGCTTTAATCAATCACTGCCGTTCGTGCATGTTTTCCATTATTCCAAACGAACGATGGCGATGTACAGGGTGAAGTGCAGTGGACGTTCATTAGCCATATACATTTCCAATGATAATAATTCTTGGTTCACTTCGTCTGCTCAGGGCACATGATTCCTGGACCCAGTAATCACTTCCCGACTCTCTTTTCAATAGACTTGGTACAGAAAATATTTCTGTGTAGTTTAAATGAGATGGCCATTGCTGTGAAATAGTTTCAAATTCAAAAAACTCAACGCGCAGTATACTAGTTGGAGAGGACCTCAAGGTTTTTTGTGATATCTTCTAGTTTAATTGTTCCTCCATTTTCTGGCGCATGAACAATATCATTGAATATTTTTCTTGCATTTGATTTTGTAGCAATAATAGAAAAGTAAAAGTTTTTAGAAATGGATAACATGAATTCAATGTCATCATTGATAAGTGAACAAGCATTTACGGTATCTTCTCTATCAAGTATATAGTAGACATGAGTATCATTTGCATAAAAATGCAAAGAGCAGTGTCGTAGACTTCTGTAAAATTTGTGTGTGTAAATAATTAGGATCAGTGGTCCTAGACTAGATCCATGTGGAATACCACTTTCTGCTAGCATGTATCAAGATTTTGAGAGTTATTTGTGAAAAATCAATGTCTGGATGAATATTCAAAAACCGTGTAGTAGGTCCAGACTTTTTTGAAAGAGCATTAAATGGTGAAAGATTTTATAGATTTTTTACTACAAATTTTCTGGATTCCATGGAAGTATTAAGCGTTGAAGATCGCATAAATATAATTTTTCCAGCTAGTCGGTGCGGAGTGTATGTGACCTCTCACTTGTTGTTTCAATTCGTTTATTTTTCAAGCTATAAATTCACCGAACTTCTCCATTTTCACGGCTGTTTACTCCATGGATCATCCCCTATTTGTGTTTTCTTCTAGATGTGCCATAAATTCTTATAAATTGTCTCAACATATACTCATCCCTTTTGTCTTACATGAGCACAACGTATTCCGGAGCGAAGAAAGAAATAAGGGAGGACTGAATATATTTACGAACTGTTTCATTCACTTAGCTGAAAGAAACTATAATTGCTCTGACATCATCATTTTGCTAATTTTCATATTTCAGGACTATTTCACACAAAATTCTTATCCTTGACAATGGTCCGGGTGTAAGAGGAAAATAGATAGCAGAGCCACATTAAAAATTCGAAACAAAGTGAACGAGAAGTAAGCAGTTAGTCAAGCTCACAGATGATAGATTTTTCTGAAAGCTGTTACCTATATTAAGACGCAAATTCAGAGTACCAGGACCCATGGGGTGTATGAGGGTGCCTGTGCTCCGGAATTTGGGGGGAAGACTGGATGCCCAGTCTAGAGCGTCCTTGGGATTCCGGAGGGAAGGCTGTCTCTGCGGACAGCTGCCTGGTACAGACTGTGTTTTCACATAACGTGGGGGCCTGGAAGGCTGCTAAAAAGATAATGCCAGCACGTTTCCTTCGTACGTCAGCTTTGAAACATAAAAACTCAAAGAAGCTTCTCTGAACTCGATCAATCATCAACCTGTTACATACATACAGGATTCCATATAATAGAGCCGTATTCCAATTTGGATCTAACGTACGCGTTATATGAAGAACGTAGAGCATTTAGATTCCAATGGAATATAATTTCAGGTCGTCCGCAAAGAATAAATGATTACAACCTATTTCTTCATTTAAATCATTTATATATAAGGTAAATGATAGAGGACCCAGGTTTGAACCCTGTGGAACCCCAGAAGTAGTGATGAAGTTATTTGAGTTGAAACCATCATAAATCCACAATCTATCGGTTGATCAGAGATCTCAAAGTTGCTCGATCTAACTTTCTCACTTGAATATTATCACGTTTGTATCAGTATAATCATATGTCACCACGTCTTTTATTTCTTTTTATGTTTTTTTTATGGATTGGACTAGGAGAGTACGAGCTTCACTGTACCAGAAAACATCTGCAAACAGTGTAAATTCCAGATCGTTTAAATAGATTTAAAAAGGTATAGGGCCCAAGACCGACCTTTAGGGGACTCCACGTACAATTGTTTTCTTCTCAGAGCTGTCAGACCTTATCGATATTTTTTGGTTCCGGTTTACTCTCATCCAGATTGTCCATACATTATTGTCTATAGCATAAATTTACAATTTATTCATCTTATCGTTATTTCTGTCACTGAGTTGTTTTGTACCAGATCTGTTTCATGAGAGTTCCTTACATAAACGCAGCAAACTTTCGTGAAATTTGGTAACACTAGTTTATCGCATATCTCTTTTCCGACCGGCATCATCTCCAGCTTCAATATCACAGACCGTTAGCCCGCCACTCTTTGAAACGTTCGAAGATGCGCGCTACGATATGATACATGGGGCGGTTTTATCAGTGATTTCAGAGGGGAAAGATGAATCGAAAGTTGGGCATAAGTTCCAGTCACGGCTAGGGGCGAGGCATTAAGAGCTTTCTCGTCGCTTTTTGGGTGCTAATGGGATTATTTTCACTGGAATATTTCAACTTTGTTGTTTACTAGTTGTATACCCCAGATTCGGGAAAGTGTATTAGGGAGCATCTACAACCGATTGAAAAGTTTCGGATTGGCAAGTGAGTTGTGTATTCCGACTAACAATCTGGGAATTGCGAACAGAAAGTTGAACTGGAGAAAGTTGTGACGTTTGGTATACTGGAAGGGATATTATTGGTTCTCTCCGACTTAGTATCAGTTCGATTGATAATAAAGTTATTGTTATTACCACAGATGGTTAAGGAAAGAAGCTTGTGATTGATTACTCAAGAGGAATTTATGGTGTAAACTCCTGATATCTTCACAGGCTCCACCCAGTACCAGAATTTGTTAAACATCCAAGAAATGACTACCCAGTCCAATGTTTCTAGAACAAAATCACATCGTGAATATGGAAATACATAATGCTATCTATCACCGATTCGTTTGCTCACCTTTTCAATCTCATACTGAATCAAGAACATTGGCCACCTCAACTCAAAAATTGAGAAATAAAACCAGTGTTTGAGAAGGGTAATAAACGTGACTGCAGTACTTATAGGCCTATATCATAATCAACAAATTCGAGATTATATCACCTTGTCAAATGGATTTCGGCAAGCTAGATCTACAAATGATGCAGTAGAAGTTTTAACAACGAAATATACCAGTTTCTAGACGAAGTAAACCATCATTATGCATTTTTATCGACCCAGACAAAGCATTTCATACTGTAAGTCATCACGGGAATAGACATCCTAGGTGGAAAATTAACTCTCAATAACAGTACTATATTTCTTTATGTCACTTATGTTTCTCCGAATGTTTCTGTAAACGATTATGATTTGTTCTTCGACCATTTAATTATTTTTAATTCAATTCACGATAAGCTAATCATTTTGATTGACGACTTCAATATTCCTAACTATTTAGATGAAAGTGACAGCAAATTTAGGATTTTTAAAAACTTTCTTGATGTATTGATATTGAAACAATTTAATACAATACGAAACCAACATGGTCATATTTTAGATTTTGTTGTTAGTACGGTAGATTGTGATTTAAAAAAGGATACAGCACCACTAGTTAAAGTAGACAGTCATCATCCATCTCTCATTTTTACTTTCAATTTCTCTATACAACAACATAGCAATTTTATTTCGAACAAAAAATGTCAGAGGGTTTTAAATTTTAGGAAAGCTAATTACCCGTTGATGTACGATTTAATTGGTCAAACTGTTTGGGACGCTGTAATCCACTGTGAAGATGTGAACACAGCATGTTGCAAATTAAATAAAAAACTAATTGATATATTTCAGCAAACAGTCCCTTTAAAATTGATATCAAAACATAGCTATCCACCCTGGTATTCCACTGAACTTATTAATTAAATCCGAAAAAAAGAACGAGCTCACAAAAACTACAAGAAGTATAAAACATACTTCTATCAGAGACAATTTGTAGATCTGAGAGCTGAAGTTAAAAGAAAGATAAAGACTGATTATCATCTATTCATTAGTCAAACCGAAAACGATATAATTGAAAATCCAGATCACGTTTGGACTTTCATTAGAAACAAAAAAGGAAACAGTCTAATACCGGGTTGTATGCGTGATATTACAACTGATAATTTTATCACACTGTCCAAAAATTATAAAAAAATCATACAAACTTCGTTTGAATAGTTTTGTCCATCGTTTTGCAGGATTTTGCAACTTCTGAGTTGACGAAAATGTCGATACCATTAGGACCATGTCACAACGTTACTCTCAAGAAGTAATCATGGCCTGCTTACCAAATACCGAATGGAAATACCATTCTGAAGGGACATTTTAACAAATAAATGGTCATAAGTCCGAAACTTGACTAGTTAGGTATGATATGCATAGAAAGAAGCAAATTTCGATACCATAGTATTTCTCAACTCAAATATATCAGCATTTTTAGAGGTCATGATTTCCGAAGAAAAAAATTTAAATTAATTTTCATTTCAAAATCACTGTCTACATGAACCTGGAGTTGATCTAGTTTTCTACTATTTCTAAAGCAGAATTTCATTAGACTAGTTTTCTTCGCATTAACTATAAGTGAGTTTTTTTCACACCAGTTCGTAAACTCAGATGATAAATTTTTTAGTTTATCTCGGAGTTCCTTCGGATATATTGGTCGAAACTTTTTCTGATGTAACAGTCTGTATAATTTTTTTCACAACAATTAACAAATTCACTAAAAGTTGAGGTATTTACATTTCTATTTCTATTTCAAGTGAGTTGTTGAAATAAAAATGTTACATGTATAGAGAATAGGTCTATTGGTGCATCAAAAAATAATCTATCGAATACCACACGAGAATTCGATAAAGAAAATAATTCCCCAGATTTTTTTCTCAAACTTGTGATATTACAACTGAAAACTTTGTGTGTAAATCTGAAATAATCATGTATGGCAACATACTCTCTATATTATGTAAGAACAAGTTTCATTATTCACATGAAGTCAAGCTACTCATACTAGCTTTACTTTCAATGTCTCCTTTCGTATAATCTTAGAGTTTTCTTTTAAATTCCTATACCAAAATCTCATTCAGAATCATTACCGTTCTCACCCTCCACTATACGTCAGGGATGACTCTCCCTTTCCAATAATTGCGGAAAATCACAATTTTACACCCGCCAGTCCAAAGAAAAGGGTACCCCCACATCCCTGTTATTCTCACACAATCCCCCACTGAATGAAATAAAGGAACAGTGTCAGCAACCGAGTAGAATGCAGTCTTGGCATTGTGTATAAAATGAAAATCCATTTCTGAAAAGGGGACTCAGGAGCTGCTGAAAAGAAGCTGGAACCTGAAGAATTCCGTGTTAAGCCGCTACCCAAATAGGGGGCCAAGTGAAGGAGACCTCCGAGGACATGTTAGGGAATACCCATTGTGGATAATCCATCAGTTTGCGGGAAGGGCGAATATTAGGGGTAGGTGGTAAATCCTGTTCTGCATTTTCATTCTTTGCGGCTTGTATGTGTGGAATACGTCACAAGCTGGAAAATCAAGCACACGGCAATCTGTGATGCCACTCCAAGAGTGTTTAAAACTGCGTTTTATCCACGAATAAATTTTCGAGAATTTAGTTTTTTCAATGCTCGGAAAGCCACTGAAAATCGAACGCAAGTGCGTGAAATGAGTGTTTTTTTGATGGCACATGAGAGTGTTAATTTTTTGTACATTTACATCGTCTGAAATATATTAACAATAAATGCTTCCAATACATCATGACGTGGTTTTTTTCCAGGTAAGTTATTTTCAATGTTTTCAGTAAAATCGTATTCAAAAAATGTTTGCTCTCGAAAAAAATAAGTCCAAAATAACTAAATAATACTTCTCTTTTTCATATATCTGATAAAATTGTGGAATCATCTCTTCAAGAAATATCTAACGTTTCTGATCAACAGCAACATGGAATATTTTCGAGAATTTATTATGGAAGTGATTGTTCAAACTTCATTATTATTCCAATGAATGAAATTGTTCTATGACAAATAATCAATTAATAATTGACTGTTGAAGATAAATCCTTCAAAAAGCAATATTTCATGTTCATTTTGTGAATTAATTTGGCAGTGAAAAAAATGCTTTTTTTCACGGTGAAAAAAAGTAAACATTTACGCATCAATGATGCAGATAAATCAAGTTTTTTTGACAGTTGTACAAGATGGAAATTATATTCAAACGGCACGCTAATGTTTCTCCTGAAAATAGGTGATTCTCAGAAGGCTATGGCGCAGTGGGTTGATTGCAAAATCAAATAATAGAATTAAAATAACAAGCCCTTACTCATGTGTGCCTTTGGTATTTTTGATAAAAGAGTCGTAAGAAATGCTACTTTTTCAGACTGTATCAATCTAGTAATGCCTGTCTATAAAAAAGGAGATTGTAATGACCTTGCGAATTACAGAACCATCAGCTTACTTTGTATCTTTTCCAAAATCATTGACATGAACGTAAAAATCAGCTGTATTCATATCTTAACAGAACATAAAAATGTATCGTCAAGCCAACTAATATGGGTACAGAGACTGCACTGTATACCTTTTAAAACGAACTCATCTTCAGGTTTGAGGAAGGGGATCATGTATATAGATTGTTCGTAGACCAGAGCGTTTGATGTAATTGATGATAACATGTTACTTGCTTAACTCGATATGGAATAAGAGTTGTACGTTTCTTCAATCTTATCTCTCAAATAGAAAAAATGTTATTTAATTCAATGGCACTAATAGTCCTTCTTGCAGCCTCACAAAGAGAGTTCCACATAGATCAATCTTAGGGCCTCTACTCTTCAAAATATTTGCAAATGACCTCATACATTATGTAGAAAATATTTCAAAATGTTGAGATCATATGTTACGTTGATGATACTAAAATCATCTAAGCTTTAGTAGTCGTTCTTAGGAAGTATTTTCTCAAAGATCTAACACTTCTGGGTCTGTGAACAATGGCATTCCTGGTATTTCTCTTTTTCCTCGAGTATCTAGATCTCACGGTATTTCATGTTCCAAAAAAAGAAGATTTGCATAGCAATAACTGAAAAAGGGTCTTGATGAATTGACATCTAGTCATCAATCATCATTAGTTAATTTGTTTGTAATCCAAAAGTTAACTGCAGAAGATCTTGTTGTGTATTTCTGAAGTGAAACTAACGGAATCGACAAAGTCGAAATACCCTTTCGATCCACACGTTTCCAAGTGGAAAAATAAGGCAACCATCTGTCAGGAAACAACTACTTCCTTGGCTAATACCACGACGGACATTGAACTACATCTGACAGATATTTGACAGATGTCTGTCTCATTTTTCCACTTGGTGGAGGAAACATGTGGAATGAAAGGGTACTTTATTTGTTCAATTTTTGTTAGAAATGATATTTATGAAGCATTTTATCTCCGAGTGAGTGAGAAATTTTCAGTTCTCTATCTCCCCAAGTTGTACGCCGCACGCTACAAGCAGAAAACTTTCATCTCCGTTTGAAGATGAACTGACTGTACGACAAAGTGGGAATTTATTATTTTAGCGTACTTTCTGCTATAATAACGCCTCCTCTTTCTTTATTAACGGCCCAATTATAACTCTTTTAATTAAAAAAATCAGCATAAAAGTCTCATAAAGCGGAATGAACAACACCGTTTTCGCCGTGAAAATGTGAAATAACAATTAGTAGTACTGCGGAAGCTAACCGAATTAATAATAATAATCTGATTCAACCTCATTAGAGGTGGATGTTAAGAGCCCCGTATTCGAAACAAAGTATGATCTAGAGAAAACCTGAAACTGCGGCTTCGAATCCCTGGTGAGCAATTCCATATTTTAATTAACCCAAGATTCATTACGGGAGGTGGAATTAATTTATGTCGGAGTATTGGGAGGTCACGTGTTCTAAGACATTTTTGGAAGCCCGGAAATACAGAATTCATTGCAACTGTTTATCTGAAATACAAACAATAAACGAGTGTAAAATATCCCACAATTTCTTAGAGGAAATTATTATGAGAGAAATCCACTGAGACCAAAATGGTGTGATCTCAGAATATCAAGAAGTTTGAAACTCATCCTGAACCTGAAGTCGATTCAGGGGTGGTTTCTCGTTTCGATGATTTTTTTATTTTTGACAGGCAAACTACAAAAATCAATACTAGGAAGGAAAATGGCCGTTCTCAACTGCAGATAAACTTTTCAACTCGAGAACGGTTGAAGATAGAGCAATTCTGCGAACCCCAATCGATTCAAAATGATGAAATTAGTATACTCTGTGAATTAAGTCGATCGATGAAAAAAAAAATTACTCGAAAAAAGTCCTAAGGGATGGACCCCTAAAAATCATGAAAAATATGAAATTATAAGATGCACTTGAAATCGTATATACGCCTATGTGTGCATATAAGAAAAAGGTTTAATTTCACGAAAATTCATAGAAAAATCACAAAAATCAATATTTGGAAGGGAAATGACCTTTCTCAAGTCCAGATAAACTTTTCAACTCGAAAACGGTTGCAGATAGAGGAATTCTGCGAACGCCAATCGATTCGGAATGATGAAATTAGTATATTCTGTAAATTTCAAGTCTATCAAAATGAACAAAAAATTTTCAATGAAAGTCCTAAGGGGTAGTCCCCTAAAAATCAAGAGAAATATGAAATTATCAGATTCACTTGAAATTGTATAGGCGCATATGTGAGCATATGAGAAAAAGGTTTGATTTCACGAAAAAAATCACAAAAAGCAATATTGGGAAGGTATATGACCTCTCTCAACTCCAGATAAACTTTTCAACTCGAGAACAGTTGAAGATAGAGCAGTTCTGCGAACTCCAATCGATTCTGAATGATGATATTAGACTCTGTAAATTTCAAGTCTATCGATGAAAACAAAAAATAGCTCGTTATAAGTTTTTAGAGGTAGACCTCTAAAATCGTGAAAAATATTAAATCATCACACTTGAAGTTGTTTCTGCGCATATAGGAAAAAGGTTGAATTCCACAAAAAAAATTTGAACTATAAAAATCAATATTTGAAACGAAAATTACTTTCCTCAACTACATATGCACTTTTCAACTGAAGAACGGTTGAAGATAGAGTAATTCTGCGAACGCCAATCGATTCAGAACTCTAGCAAGTTTATTCTAATATCAACGTGCATTCTGTTAATTTTTTTTTGTGTATTACTACATTTGCTGAAGATGGTGGTCACTCCTAAGAAATAACCCTACGCCACTGCCTCCCGGATCTCTCCACGCTTTCTCGGATTGGTCTCGCAGGAGTGGAAGTAAACACTGGACATATAGGGTTGGTATTATAACATTGGTAGAGCAAACAGAGCTGTTTGGTCTCTGATTAAATTGAGTTTGATTACTGCGCGATCACGATTCCAGAAGCTTTTGTTAATGGGGCAGCATTCGGCATTCATGCGTCGCATCAAATCTGTATGGAACCTTCCATCCGAAAATTAGTAGGTTTACTGCTGTGTAATCATCAATGGAAACGGGCAATTTTTGTTTCGCTGGAATGATCCTATGGTGCTCATTGTCGGGAAGCCAGCTGGTATTTGCAGGCGGTAACTGTTTTCCACAGGGATTTTCACTTTAGGTGGATGCATTTTCGTCGATACTCATATGAAATGGGGTGTATAATAATAATAATAATAATAATTCTTTATTTACCAAAAACACATACAGTAGGTTTCGTCAAGGCAGAGTCAGTACAAGCTGACATGTAAAACATGTAAAATTACACATAAAAAACACATATAAAATATTAATATACAGAATTACATTTTTTTATATATTTACATATAAAATCACACATTAATGGTTATTTAACTAACAAGTGTATTAATAAGGGCTATTAACAATTGATATATTTTAACGCATGAGATAAACGGTCGTCGGAAAAAACATATAAAATATTATTAAAATATAAAATAAGTCAAAGTTTTAGATATACACATGGATCGATATAAATCAACTTATTATTCAATTCTGGTTGAAAATGACATTACCTTCAGTGCATAAGATCTATAAAGTTATGAAATCATTGTTCCACTAAGTATTCTTTAAAAGCTTTTCTGAATGCTTGATGAGATTTTAAGCTCTATATATTCTCGGGGAGTTTATTGAAATTTCGGGACTTGCACAGTTTGGTGATTTTTTGGATCCACTTAAGCTGCGGTACGATAAATAAAATAAATAAAATATTTAATGAAACTGGTGCAGTTTCAAAAATGATGTTAAAAAGTAATCCTGTTCAAAGGCGAAACAGGAATGACAGGAATTATGAAGTCATTTTAGATTATTTCGGAAACAAACCAATACTGGAAACTATTCGGAGATGTCTCAAGGCGAAGAATATTAAACCTTTCAAGCCAAAATTTTACACACACTGCAAGAAGGCGACGAAGCAAGACTTCTGGGATATTGTTTATGGGCCCAAGGGGACTATTTGAACAATAGAAATTTCCTACAAAATATTTTATATACCGACGAAGCCACTTTCACTACAAATGGAGTAGTGTCATCACAGAATTGTCGCTATTGGGCAGCGGGATTTCCTAACTGGGTAATAAACTGTAAAAACGAGTATTCCCAAAAAATCAACGTCTGGTATGGGATATTGAATGAACGAATTATTATTTTTGAGGAAAACATTAATGCGCAGAGGTTTCTAGAATTTTTGAACACAGAGTTTTGGGATGCTATTCACGAGCTGCCAATCAATGAACGATCAAATTTATTTGTTCATTATGCCAGAGCTGTGAGGCCATGACTTAACGAACATTTTCCAAACCGATGGATAGGCCGTGGTAGTCCGTTTATAGAGTGGCCACCCAGATCTCCAGACCTCACAGTTTTGGACTTGTTTCTCTGGGGACTTCTCAAATAAAAGGTTTACAAAAACCGCTCAAGAGTTAGAAATGAACTTTGTGCAAGAATTCGACAGGTATGTGTAGATATTATCCCTCAAGAACTAAGGAACGTAATCAGAAACATTCGTAAGCGCTACGAGAAATGTATCGAAATACATGGTGGATTAGTAGAGGCTACTAGAATATGAGTTAGAATGAATTGTTGCACTGAATCGAAACATTTCAATAATTAGCTATCATAATTGCTTTTATTAAAATATTTTGCTTCATTATTAGTTGAATTGTGTGAAATTTACGCTATTTGATTTTTTTTATCTGGTGGCACTTTATTGTTGCAATCATAAAAAAATATTCTCATCGCTATATCTGTTGATATAGGGTGTTTTTTGTGACTGTGAGCTGTGTGAGTTTTAGAATTTTTGAGTTGTCATAACTTTGTTATTAATGAATATTTTTTCATGAAATTTCACACCTGTTTAGAGATACTCTGATTTTTTTTCAATTAAAAAATCCCGATGTTCGACTAAGAAAAAATATCGTAGTATACCCTGAAAATTGGAATAAACATTCAAAAATATTAAAATCGGTTCACAACTTCAGATTTTAGGGGGGTGTTTCCATTAAAAATGGGTCACACTGTAGATGAAGTTCTCTTGTGTTCTATTCTACTCCATTCTAACTATTCATCAGTTCAGGTCTGTATGTTTCACCAACTCTGTATTCATACCTCTAATTGAGTTTACGTACTTGTCCCCGTCGCCGATTTGGATCCGCTCTCCTATAACCCTCTCTTTTCTCGAGGGACTCACAGTCATTTGATCAAATAATCTCAACATGAGTCAATACCGATATTCCCTCCTCTGTATCTCCCATATTGCTTTGCAAACAGTATAAGAATGGTTCGTTCTAGAAACAAATATCGAATATAAGCTTCCATTGTTGGAGTCGGGATTTTCTATCCTAGGGAGAATATAGAGGAATTTATGAAATATTCAGATGGCCGTATCCGAGCAGATCCATTAAATTTGAAAATGCTCTCGAGATAATGAACGTACAAGATAGTCTGCTTGTGATATATTATGTAGAGGCTTTCCTGTCTTCTTTGAGTTTTCCTGAATGCATGCCATTATGACGGTGTAATGAGGGAATTCATATAAATACAAAATCTTTAAATAATTCTATTAAGAGACGAAGGAAAACTAGACAAAAATCAAAACTGTCAACTACAATCGAAGCATATTCCATTTGAATCTGTGATTTAATGCATCAACTCTTTTTCTGTACCACATTACTTCACCTAAAATGTTTCTACATGAGGAAAATAGAAAGAAATGGAAAAATCTTGGAACGAAACGAACAATTTTGGTGAATGAACATAACGTAACGATGTGAAGGCCGTATAAGTATGAATACAGCATATCTATTCATAAACTTCCTTCGGACAAAAGTAACGTTTTTCGATTGGTCGAAAGAAAAAACAACAGTATGGTTCGACCAATATCATATGGATATAAAATCATATGTCAATACATTCAGAGACCATTCTAAAATTCGCTCAGTTATGTCATCAAAAATTGTGGTTGTCCGTGATTATTATTTATTCCCCTATTTCAAACAAATGTACAGTGGATCACGATATTACCAAAATAATGATTTGCAAGAAGGGAACCATCTACTTTCTGTAGTTCCGTAAAATATATTAGCGAAAGAAATTTATTTGGGATGTCTTTTTTTTACATATATCACAAATCAATTGACTGCTTTATATCGCCAACCTTCAACAAGTTGGGAATGCATTTAATAGAAACCGACTCGTACTTTCCGTCACAAGCAGATGCTGACTTTAGAGTATTCATGGCTGATATAGTAATAACACCCTGAACACATCAGATACCCAAGTTGATAGTTAAATATGTACAATGGGCGAACTGGGATATTTTGTCATACCAAGAAACTTAAAAATACTTAGTAGTAGGAGATTTTGTAGTATAATTTGACACTCTTATGTTAAACTGTCCCAAAATTCAATAATTGAACATATTCAAATTACTCATTGAAAACTCCAAGAGAACTTGAAAATGTATATACACTTCTGCTTAGAAAATAATATTTCTTTCAAAAATTCAATGTTTTTGGTATAGTTTTATCAAATTTCAAAGCGATCGCTGGTCGAACATGGTTTCAGTTGGCGTTTCGGCGAACGTTTGCATCGTCAGAGGCCTCAAAATTAAAATTTCAGTTATGACATTTTTTCAATAATGCGTCATATTGAATCGATGACGTAGAATACGAAAAAAATTATTGAAAAATTCCAGAACCGTCGGAAGTATTTTTTTTTTTGTTGATATATGGGATTGGCCGTTCGGAGCTTACCTGCGGCCGCCAAAAATTTTTAAAATTTTTTTCCATATCATATTCGTGAAATTTATTGTTTTTTGTATGATTTCATAGAATTTCAGAGCGATCGCTGGTCGAATATAGTTTTAGTTGGCGTTTCGGCGAACGTTTGCATCGTCAGAGGCCTCGAAATTGAAATTTCAGTAATGACATATTTTCAAAAATGTATCGTGTTGAATTGATAGCGTAAAACACGGAAAAAATAATCAAAAAATTCCACACCCGTCGGAATTATTTTTGTTTGTCAATTATATGGGTTAGGATCCCGGATTGGCCGTTCAGAGCTGACCTGCGCCCGCCAAAAATTTTTCAAATTTTTTTCCATATCATATTCGTGAAATTTTATGTTTTTTGTATGGTTTCATAGAATTTCAGAGCGATCGCTGGTCGAATATAGTTTTAGTTGGCGTTTCGGCGAACGTTTGCATCGTCAGAGGCCTCGAAATTGAAATTTCAGTTATGACATATTTTCAAAAATGTATCGTGTTGAATCGATAGCGTAAGACACGGAAAAAATAATCAAAAAATTCCACACCCGTCGGAATTATTTTTGTTTGTCAATTATATGGGTTAGGATCCCGGATTGGCCGTTCGGAGCTGACCTGCGCCCACCAAATTTTTTTTTTCATTTGTTTTTCATATCATATTCGTAGAATTCAATGTTTTTTGTATAGTTTCGATATATTTCAAAGCGATCGCTGGTCGATCATAGTTTTAGTTGGCGTTTCGGCGAACGTTTGCATCGTCAGAGGCCTCGAAATTATAATTTCAGGTATGACATTTTTTCAAAATTGTGTCGTGTTGAATCGATAGCGTAAAATACGAGAAAAATAATCAAAAAATTCCACACTTGTCGGAAGTATTTTTGTTTGTCATATGGGTTATGATCCCGGATTGGCCGTTCGGAGCTGACCTGCGCCCGCCAAATTTATTTTATATTTATTTTTTAATATCATATTCGTAGAATTCAATGTTTTTTGTATAGTTTCGATGAATTTCAAAGCGATCGCTGATCGATCATAGTTTAAGTTGGTGTTTCGGCGAACGTTTGCATCGTCAGAGGCCTCGAAATTTAAATTTCAGTTATGACATTTTTTCAAAAATGTGTCGTGTTGAATCTATAGCGTAAAACACGGAAAAAATAATCAAAAAATTCCACACTTGTCGGAAGTATTTTTGTTTGTCATATGGGTTATGATCCCGGATTGGCCGTTCGGAGCTGACCTGCGCCCGCCAAATTAATTTTATATTTATTTTTTAATATCATATTCGTAGAATTCAATGTTTTTTGTATAGTTTCGATGAATTTCAAAGCGATCGCTGGTCGATCATAGTTTAGGTGGCGTTTCGGCGAACGTTTGCATCGTCAGAGGCCTCGAAATTTAAATTTCAGTTATGACATTTTTTCAAAAATGTGTCGTGTTGAATCGATAGCGTAAAACACGGGAAAAATTATTAAAAAATTCCACACTTGTCGGAAGTATTTTTGTTTGTCAATTATATGGGTTAGGATCCCGGATTGGCCGTTCGGAGCTGACCTGCGCCCGCCAAGTTTTTTTTAATTTTTTTTAATATCATATTCGTAGAATTCAATGTTTTTTGTATAGTTTCGAAGAATTTCAAAGCGATCGCTGTTCGAATATAGTTTCAGTTGGCGTTTCGGCGAACGTTTGCATCGTCAGAGGCCTCAAAATTGCTATGTGAAAAGTTATTTCGTGACAAATCGAGTAGCCAATTCTATCGACAGATATTTCGTGATTCATTCAATTTCAATTATGTATTCGTTGTTTGAGTTTATGTGTTGATCTCTGTACTTTATGGAATCTCCCACTATAATCTCTGCCAACAATCAACCTCAATATTTCGTTTCGTGCTAGGAATCGCACGTTAAAAGGGCTGTCGTTCGTAGAGGAATGTCAACGGAAAAACCAATTTTAAACAACAATTTCGGTTAGCTTGATGAAAATCCTCACTAGCATTCCACGCCACTGTTTCGGTTTATTCCAATTACTGTGATTGGTATATCCTCTTTTCCATGTGGAGGATGTACCCAGTAATTATTCAAAGTCGGAGCTTCACACAAAACAAGCTTAGAGCTTTTTAGTGCTGCGATTTCTCCCCCATTGCGCTGCAGGTACCTGCTTTGAGCACTTCAGATTTGTATTTTTAATTGAAAAGCACTGCACTTTGTTAGCTTCCATTGTCGCGATCCACTTGTTTGCAATGAATTTCCACTACTGTTCCGCATCGGAGGAGAATCGTCACGACATTCAACGTTGAAGAACAAAACGGGATCTGCGAGATGAAGTGAAGATATGATGATATTCTTCGTAAACGAATCTATTTTGGAAAATCAGAGACTACATATACCTTTTTTGTACAATTGTAAAAAATCTTGATAATTCTGCATCTTTATTGATGCGTAAATTTTAACTTTTTCTCACCGTGAAAAAAATACCTTCATTCACTGCCAAAATAATTCACAAATTAATATGAAATATTAATTTATGAAGGATTTAGTTTTAAGTCAATTATTGATTCATTGAAAATTCATTTATTAGATTAATAATTGATAGTACAGTTTGAACAATTACTTCCAACATAAATTCCCGAAGATTTTTCATGTGCTGCTGATCAGAAACGTTAGATATTTCTTGAAGAGTTGATTCCACAATTTTATCAGATATTTTAATTTGTTTGGAAGACGATGGACAATTCAATATATTGTTAGGAATATCAGTTTCGTTATTCAAATTATCATCTATATATGCTTCTGCTACGGAGTAGAAGGTTTTATGATTTTTGGATTTTTCCGCAAAATAGCATAAGCACATATTCAGAAACCTTTTTTAAATGTTTCTTGTCGTCCCATTGAACGAAATTGGTCATATGTTTCCTGATATACTACCTTGGATTCGGCCGGTAAAATATAAGATACTATTGCATTTGCTTTCTCAGATATATCTGATCACTACCACTATCATAATCAATATGCATCTTCTTGAAAATATCTTGAAATTGAAGCAACTACGAGCAAACACAGTCAAACAGGCGGTGTGCCAACAAACCGTTTCTATAGTAACGACACAGAAAAACCACTGGATGATGTGAAATGTATTGAAAGTATTGATAACATTAAGGATAACATGTATGGAAAAGAGAAGTAGAATAGAATAGAATACATTTATGGCTTCAAAAAACATACAGTTTTATAGCAAGAGAATCCAAGGATATACAGTGTTAACATAAATCAGAAATGAGTATACCTAAGAAAAGCAGAAAAAATAAACAATATAATAGCTAAGATATTTGCAAATCAAACAAAATTTATTCATTCATCACAAAAGATCGGAGTCTCAAGATATTCCAGATATAATTTTTTGAGTAATATTGTCGAGAAAGAGAAATAGAATGTCAAAACTAGATCAGGAATCGGAGTTTGGAGGTTTCATTGTACTGAAAAAAGGACACTCAAATAAAATGTGTGTGATAATTTCCAGTTCATTTATGTTACATATCGTATACATTTCCCTTGGATTGATTCTATATAATTGAAACCATTCAAAGTGAATTTAATTAAGTATTTATTACGTAGTCGGAGTTGTGCAATGGTTCTTTTGATTTGGATGGAGGTTTAAAAATTCTGGTTTGATCTGTGGAGAGTGGAAAAACCATGAAATGACAGAAATGTAGCACGGCATGAAAGTGAGACATCATCTTGGAAATGTTTTTCACGGAAAAGAGAAGTATTATTCGGATATTTTGGACTCAAATTTTTAGACAGGAAACATTTTTGATTACGATATTACTGACTACATTGAATAATATTTTCAAGACAACAGTCGGTTAAAAGCGATAACTTATGGAAACAAAAAACCAAGTCAAAATGTATTGGAAGTATTTTATTTTAAATATATTTCAGACGATGTAAATTCACATTCACAGTTGTATAAAATTCGTGATTACATGGCACATTTGAGAGAATTAACACTCTCATGTGCCATTAAAGAATCACGCATTTTACGTACTTGATAAAAAAATAACTAATAAAAACAAAAAGCTGACCTGATTTATTGAATATAATTCTGGTTGCAGCAATTTTGTAATATCGTTCGTTGGATAACATGTTTTTAACTTATACTCTTCAATCACCTGCTGAAGACTTGTGTTGCTTAAAAATCAAGGAACTTCCATCAACTGATATGAATATTCATCGTCAAGTTGAAACAGAGTTGAGCGATAGTTCATTTCAACCCTATATCATCCAACAAAATGTGCAAAACATCTGAGAGAACGTCGCCTCGCATACCCACCCCTCTTGGATGGAAAAGTAATAAATATTCGTTACTCCACATTCCTTTATGTAATTCCATCAAAATCCCCCATATCGAATGACACCATTTCTCCGAAATAATTTCCAGGGAAACGATACTTACACATCGAGTGACGCCATTCCTGAGAATGATGTCGCGATTCATCCAGAAATTACTGAAAATGCTCATGGCACAAAGCCTTAGTGCTTCCAAGAGAGAATGATCCAATTTTGTCAAAGTCAAACTGGAATTACATTTAAGGCTTCAGAGTGGCCCATATCGCAGCTTCACTGGATTTACATTCCAGCTATTATTGCGAAATAGAGGCTGGATATAGTTTTTTTCAATGCTTGACGTGTTGCGAGAAAGTACTTAATGAATGATAAAAGTAGTGGAATGGTTGATAAGTTTGTAGTTTATAAATGATCTACAGAATAATGTGATTTGATTAGATTGTTTACAAATTCGTAAGCTGCATCACGTTTATTAAAAATTCCAAAACTGTTCCGCAATTGGAATTTTATACAGTGCAAGTGACTAACAGGGAATAAAGGACTTTCCACAGTCCAATTTACAGATCTATTCAGTGACTAGTTGTCGAGCTACAGGGTGTAAAATATTCGATTTTTGCTATTTTGGGTATGATGCATCGAGTTGATTTTTGTGCTCTAATTCGAAATTGAAATTTCTTAGAAATGAACTCATTCCATCTTAGTTGTTTCTCATGAGTTCCTCCATTCGAATAAAAAATCATGTCTCATAAAGGGTGTTGCAAAACAGCATGGCAAGACAATGTTCGTAGAAATAGATAAATATCGATAGCAATCGTTTTGATTTTCGCTCAATACGTTGAAACTAGGAAACAAACGGCTAGAGTTGGCCAATTTTCTGAAAGAGTATGGGTATGCATTAACTATATGAAGATTCATATGATTCCCTGTCCAACAGTATATATTTAGTTTTCCTAAAAATCTTGAAAAAAATTAAAACAACAGATATACTTGAAATTGCATATGCGCATGTGTGCATATAAAAAATAGTTGAATTTCACAAAAATGTAGGTAAAAATCTCAAAAATATGACCTTTCTCAACTCCAGACGAACTTTTCAACTCGAGAATGGTTGAAGATAGAGCAATTTTGCGAACGCCAATCGATTCAGAATGATGAAATTAGTATACTCTGTGAATTTGAATTCGTTCTACCAACAAATGAAATTCTCGAAAAAAGTCCTAAGGGGTGGACCCCTAAAAATCGTGAAAAATTTCAAATCACCAAATATACTTGACATTATATATGCGCATATTTGTGTGTTTATAAAAAAGAGTTGAATTTCACAAAAATTTATTAAAAAAAATCACAAAAATAGTTTTTTTAGTGGAAATGACCTCTTTCAACTCCAGACGAACTTTTCAACTCGAAAATGGTTGGAAATAGAGCAATTTTTCGAACGCCAATCGATTCAGAATGATGAAATTAGTATACTCTGTAAATTTGAATTCGTTCGACCAACAAAAGAAATTCTCGAAAAAAGTCCTAAGGGATGGACCCCTAAAAATCGTGAAAAATTTCAAATCACCAAATATACTTGACATTATATATGCGCATATTTGTGTGTTTATAAAAAAGAGTTGAATTTCACAAAAATTTATTAAAAAAAATCACAAAAATAGTTTTTTTAGTGGAAATGACCTCTTTCAACTCCAGACGAACTTTTCAACTCGAAAATGGTTGGAAATAGAGCAATTTTTCGAACGCCAATCGATTCAGAATGATGAAATTAGTATACTCTGTGAATTTGAATTCGATCGACCAACAAAAGAAATTCTCGAAGAAAGTCCCAAGGGGTAGACCCCTAAAAGTCATGAAAAATATAAAATCACCAGATATACCCAGAATTGGATATGCGCATATGTGTGCTTATAAAAAACAGTTGTATTTCAGAAAAATTTATAAAAAAATCACAAAAATATTTTTTTTAGGGGAAATGACCTCTTTCAACTCCAAATGAACTTTTCAACTCGAGAACGGTTGAAGATAGAGCAATTCTGCGAACGCCAATCGATTCAGAATGATGAAATTAGTATACTCTGTGAATTTGAATTTGATCGACCAACAAATGAAATTCTCGAAAAAAGTCCCAAGGGGTAGACCCCTAAAAGTCATGAAAAATATAAAATCACCAGATATACCCAGAATTGGATATGCGCATATGTGTGCTTATAAAAAACAGTTGTATTTCAGAAAAATTTATAAAAAAATCACAAAAATATTTTTTTTAGGGGAAATGACCTCTCTCAACTCCAGACGAACTTTTCAACTCGAAAACGGTTGGAAATAGAGCAATTTTTCGAACGCCAATCGATTCAGAATGATGAAATTAGTATACTCTGTAAATTTGAATTCGTTCGACCAACAAAAGAAATTCTCGAAAAAAGTCCTAAGGGATGGACCCCTAAAAATCGTGAAAAATTTCAAATCACCAAATATACTTGACATTATATATGCGCATATTTGTGTGTTTATAAAAAACAGTTGAATTTCACAAAAATTTATTAAAAAAATCACAAAAATAGTTTTTTTAGTGGAAATGACCTCTTTCAACTCCAAATGAATTTTTCAACTCGAGAATGGTTGAAGATAGAGTAATTCTGCGAACGCCAATCGATTCAGAATGATGAAATTAGTATACTCTGTGAATTTGAATTTGATCGACCAACAAATGAAATTCTCGAAAAAAGTCCCAAGGGGTAGACCCCTAAAAGTCATGAAAAATATAAAATCACCAGATATACCCAGAATTGGATATGCGCATATGTGTGCTTATAAAAAAAAGTTGTATTTCAGAAAAATTTATAAAAAAATCACAAAAATCTTTTTTTTAGGGGAAATGACCTCTCTCAACTCCAGACGAACTTTTCAACTCGAAAACGGTTGGAAATAGAGCAATTTTTCGAACGCCAATCGATTCAGAATGATGAAATTAGTATACTCTGTGAATTTGAATTCGTTCTACCAACAAATGAAATTCTCGAAAAAAGTCCCAAGGGGTAGACCCCTAAAAGTCATGAAAAATATAAAATCACCAGATACACCCAGAATTGGATATGCGCATATGTGTGCTTATAAAAAACAGTTGTATTTCAGAAAAATTTATAAAAAAATCACAAAAATCTTTTTTTTAGGGGAAATGACCTCTCTCAACTCCAGACGAACTTTTCAACTCGAAAACGGTTGGAAATAGAGCAATTTTTCGAACGCCAATCGATTCAGAATGATGAAATTAGTATACTCTGTAAATTTGAATTCGTTCGACCAACAAAAGAAATTCTCGGAAAAAGTCCTAAGGGATGGACCCCAAAAATCGTGAAAAATTTCAAATCACCAAATATACTTGACATTATATATGCGCATATTTGTGTGTTTATAAAAAACAGTTGAATTTCACAAAAATTTATTAGAAAAATCACAAAAATAGTTTTTTTTAGTGGAAATGACCTCTTTCAATTCCAGATGAATTTTTCAACTCGAGAATGGTTGAAGATTGAGCAATCCTGCGAACGCCAATCGATTCAGAATGATCAAATTAGTATACTCTGTAAATTTGAATTTGATCGACCAACAAATGAAATTCTCGAAAAAAGTCCCAAGGGGTAGACCCCTAAAAGTCATGAAAAATATAAAATCACCAGATACACCCAGAATTGGATATGCGCATATGTGTGCTTATAAAAAACAGTTGTATTTCAGAAAAATTTATAAAAAAATCACAAAAATCTTTTTTTTAGGGGAAATGACCTCTCTCAACTCCAGACGAACTTTTCAACTCGAAAACGGTTGGAAATAGAGCAATTTTTCGAACGCCAATCGATTCAGAATGATGAAATTAGTATACTCTGTAAATTTGAATTCGTTCGACCAACAAAAGAAATTCTCGGAAAAAGTCCTAAGGGATGGACCCCAAAAATCGTGAAAAATTTCAAATCACCAAATATACTTGACATTATATATGCGCATATTTGTGTGTTTATAAAAAACAGTTGAATTTCACAAAAATTTATTAAAAAAATCACAAAAATAGTTTTTTTTAGTGGAAATGACCTCTTTCAATTCCAGATGAATTTTTCAACTCGAGAATGGTTGAAGATTGAGCAATCCTGCGAACGCCAATCGATTCAGAATGATCAAATTAGTATACTCTGTAAATTTGAATTTGATCGACCAACAAATGAAATTCTCGAAAAAAGTCCCAAGGGGTAGACCCCTAAAAGTCATGAAAAATATAAAATCACCAGATATACCCAGAATTGGATATGCGCATATGTGTGCTTATAAAAAACAGTTGTATTTCAGAAAAATTTATAAAAAAATCACAAAAATATTTTTTTTTAGGGGAAATGATCTCTCTCAACTCCAGACGAACTTTTCAACTCGAAAATGGTTGGAAATAGAGCAATTTTTCGAACGCCAATCGATTCAGAATGATGAAATTAGTATAATCTGTGAATTTGAATTCGATCGACCAACAAAAAAAGTATACTCTGTGAATTTGAATTGGATCGACCAACAAAAAAAATTCTCGAAGGAAGTTCTAAGGGGTGGACCCCTAAAAATCGTGAAAAATTTCAAATCACCAAATATACTTGACATTGTATATACGCATATTTGTGTGCTTATAAAAAACCGTTGAATTTCAAAAAAAATTATAAAAAAATCACAAAAATAGTTTTTTTAGGGGAAATTACCTCTCTCAACTACAGACGAACTTTTCAATTCGAGAATGGTTGAAGATAGAGCAATTCTGCGAACTCCAATCGATTCAGAATGATGAAATTAGTACATTGTATTTTTGAATTTCAATTCGACCAATGAAAACAGATTATTTCTCTAACAATGTCCTAAAAATCATGAAAAATCTAGAAAATTTTGATTTTTTCAATTGTTCATATTGTCACATATCTACAAGCAACCGTCAGAAGTTTTTGGAAGACTTGTGCAGAATGAAAGAATATCTTAATTAAAAGACATTCCATCCTGACACATTGAATTAGATCCATGTCAAATTGAGATATAACAGGGTTAGTATCCCTAATATGACCATAATAAATTTTATGGTTCATTGCGGCCCAACGTATAGGCCTGCCACTTGGAATTACTGACGTTTTATGTCGTACTTCATGTCATCAGTTACTTTTTATACCACTAGCACCTGATCTTTATAGTATATAGCCTCTCCTTAGTAGTAAACCTTCAATTAGATATCGGAGTTGGATGAAAATATATTTTTTCTTCTCATGTATATGAAAATGAACATTTTTCAACCGCATACCCTACATGAAAGTGATAGTTTTTCACTCTGGAGATGAAAATGAACATTACCGTGCGACTCAATGGGAATATACCAAAAACAATTTGATGGATTTTTGACAATAATGACAGGTAATCTCACTACTTGACACTTGAATAAACAAACGAACGTCACATCGTTTGACAGTTTGTAAACATTTTCACGATTATTTTTTTCGTATGATTTTCAACCAATCAGAATATCCAATTTAGTTAAGTTACCTCGTATAATTTCGATAATACCTAATTATACATTGAGTAGCTCCACCAATCGAAAATTTTAAAATAATTTCATTTTCATAGTATCCACATCGACATCAATATACAACAAACAGAACTGTCAAATTGTGACGTTTATGAAAAATTGTTCAAAAATGAGTCGATTCGGAGATTTATCATCAAATGCAATAGACGAAAGTATACAAAATATTGAGCCTCATAATACAGTGAAAACAAAAAAGTATGTATGGAAACAATTTCTTACGTTTTGCAGTGAAAGAAACTATGTGCTAAATGAATCAATTTCCACTGAAATGATAGCGTCCATTTTGAAAGATTGGGCTTTTAATATGCGAAAATGTAATGGAGAAAATTATAAAGAAAATGTGGTTAAACCGATGTGGAACATTACGGCAAAACAAGTACAAGAAAAATATATGAAGGAGTTTAATAGAGTAATTGATCCATTCTCTAGTCCCATATTTTTAGCCGCACGAAACGCAAGAAATCAAAAAGAAGGGAACTTCAAATGTTACCGGACAAGAAAAAGGTTAGTGCATCAGCATTTAAAGATAACGATAACGAGTACATAGCAATGATAGAAGCGTGGGATGAAAATACACCGGAAGGATTACAAATAAAATTTTTCTTAATTGCTTCTGTAGAACTTGCGTGGAGAGGAAATGAAGGAGCGTCATGCTTGACTCATTATTTTCAAAAAGAAACTGGAAATGATGATACTCCAACTGGTAGAATACAATATAATCCTATTTTTACCAAAACCACACAGGGAGGAGCAAAACCATGTGCTAATAATAAATGGCTTGTACCTAACCATAATGAAGTGAGTCGTTGTCCAGTGAGACCTCTAGATAAGCTAATGATGAAAAGAAGCGAAAACATCAATATTGAAACAGATAGGTTATTTCTGACAGTAAATCCCAACTGGAGAAAAGAAAAAACCCTTGGCTGGTACAAAAATATGCCAATTGGAGTGCATGAAATTAGTAAATGGACCAAAAAGTCCAAGAATTGGCAAATTTGAATATGACAAACAAAAAATTTTCAAATCATTGTCACCGAGCCACTGCTGTTTCACAATTGGCAAAAGCAGGTGTATCGGAACAAGAACTTATTAAAATAACAGGACATGGTAATAGCAATTCTATCAAACTCTACCTACAGATAGAAGAACAACATCACCAAAACATAATAAATAAGATGAGATCTAATTTTAAAAACGCTGCATGTTCAAGTAATAACACCTCCAGTATTTCCAGCACTTCAATGAGCAGTGGCAACGTTTCCTGCGCCGAAAGTATATAATAATTGTAACTTTCATTGCACCAATTTGTATTTAAATTAATAAATTGTTTATATATTTACTTAATTTACTCAAAAAATAATCGTATCAAATACAATACGTACTTCAAAATAAATACGGTTATACATCTCAAACTTCCTGCCTAATTACAAATCGTGTCAGTTTGACAAAATAATCCTCCCGCTTCGCGGTCGGATTATTTAAACTGTCAAACTGACACTCTTTATGCAACAAGTTATCGATGTATAACCTGATTATTTTGAAGTACTTATAGTATTACTACTGATTATATTTGAACTTCTCTCTATAATTATAATCAACATGGACTCTGATAGCAGAATTCCAGTATTTTATAAACATTGTCTATCGTAGAAAAAATTGCATTTGATACTCGGGATGAAATACGTTTTTTTCATTCGTGAGATTTCCACACTCGTTCCGCTCGCGTAAAAGCACTCACATCACGAAAAAACAGTGTTTTCATCTCTTGTTCAAGAATATACTATTGCAACACTGACAGTTTCTAATATATATCATATGTTTGAATTTTTGAGCAGTGAAAAATTCAGTTCAATCCAACACAAATAAATGAATACAATCCAACTTGACGAAACTATTGAACAGACGTCTACGTTTCATACTCCCATCTGACGTATGATATATTCCTTTCTTCCACGAAATATATTCAAATTTTCATGTCGTTATCGAACAACGTTCGTACATTATTTTGTTCCGCTCCACGAGAATACTGTCATAGAAAATTTCAAGATTTTGGGCGATGTGGAAATAATCCAAAGTTTTCGACGAATTCAGTGTGGCATGTCGGTATTGCGGCTTGTTTGTGTCTATTGAGAAATGTCCTCTCAGAGCAATTTCACGCTGGTTGGGCACTGACAGTCTGACTACGAATTTGGGATGTGGCATTTCACGTGATTTTTCTTCGTGCAGTTGAAATTGTCACCACCATGGACAGGTTTGATATTTTAGCAGGCAAAAGCAATTTATTTCAGCAGAAGAACAACCCTTGATGAGACACTGGAATAACATTTTTCAATTTATTCGAAGCATCACGTGAAACTCGTCTTACCCAACTTTTTGCCTCTTTGCAGTAATATTTTTCAATTTGTCGCAATATCAGTTATCACGTACATGTGTCAAAATCGATTTTCAGGCTTTCAGAAATGCACAAACGATCACTCGATTAGTTTTTTAAAATACTCTCTGTATATATTAATATGTATTTGTTGTTAAAAAATACCTTCAAGTATTATGGCGGAATTATTGTTATGATCTGAGACACTTATTTTTAAGAATAAAGCTTTGTATAAAAAATATTGTATATAATTTCATCAAATATACCTGGCTTTATCGATCATTGTCTCTCTCTCTAGAAGGTTGCGGCTTCGGTCTTTCTCTTGATATCAATATGTGTGAAATTGATTGCTGTAAGCAATATACTTAAATAAAAAATACACAAGAAAATTATACTCAATCGTTGAAGAGTTTTTTTTCATTTCAATATATAATAACTTCTGATTACCAAAATATCAAAATCCAAGTGTTAAATGTCAATAAATAAGACAAAACAAGCCCACTCTAATTCAAATATTATTATTACTGACCTGTTCTCAGAGACAACCAACTTACTATACTAAAATAATATTTTCCAATATCATATATTCTACTATTCATCAATAATTATGAAAATCATTCAAGTTATGTGAAATCTTATTTCCATTTGCACAAGTCAAATTTCCAAGTTTTATGTTCTGTGATTTTTAAATCTTCGAGTTGGATTACTCGATTTGAAATCTACTTCGCTATACTGTGATTTGTGAGGTTAAATGAATGTTGCTCATAAAAATTCATTTGTTCACTTTAGAAATAGTTTGTGGTTTTATTACAAGGGGAAAGTTCAAGTAACAACAGTACCTTGTTCTTTTTTGTGGTGTAGTGTCTGAAGCTGGGCTTTTTTTCGTTCTTGGGTGATTTCTTTGTCTCCAGGTAAGTTATTTTTTGTTGATCTTTGAAAGTGTTCGTTGTAATTGATGGAAATACTTGGATATTTCTTCTTATAATTTTTTATTAGTCATTTTGAAGCTTTTTAATTTAAAATTTCACCTCTCAAATTCTGACGAACAGTTTTCTTTTAAAATTTTTTCCAGCCATTTTTCTTTTTCAACAACGAATCAATATTTTACTCACTTCACGTGCTTCTGGATTCACGAAAGTTTTATTATTTACACTATCTAATTACTATAATACATGAAACTTTAAAATTAGTATCGTACCCATAATTTATATAAACTGTTTTAAAATTTGTTACAATTGAATACTGATATGAATTTTTCAATCTTTAATAGGTTTTTCTAACCTATCATAGTAAGAGGCAAAACAAGTCGAAAATGTCTTCGGATTTGTGGTCACTACCAATCCACTTTGTTCTTAAAAAAAGCAGTTCTAAAAAATCCTAATGTGCAGACTAAAAGTTTTTATAGCCTCAAACCTCAATGTCATCAATCTGAGAGCTCTCGTTTCGGATTGGGGCTGAATTTGGATGTTCGGAATCCAGAACCAGAACAACAAATGATCCTTCTCCGTTATATTAGACACTGTCATCGATAATTTTCAATACACTGCTCCACACTAGCCGTGAAATATCAATGAGATAAAAATATTGATTCAAAAAAAGTGATATACAGGGACTTTTATCCGGAACGGCCTCTCTGAGACATGAAAAAATGAACTGGCTTGGTATATATGACCTTGTAATGGTGTTAGAGAAATCACTTCGAACTTGATGAAATCCTACCTGGAAGGCAGGATCCACAGAAGAGTAATTCAGAATATCATAAGCCAACAGGCAACCATTGAACAAGAGTGCCCCTCAAGGCTATATACTCGGGCCTTCACTCTTTCTTGTTTATGCTAATGATCTGTAACTGAATCATGAGAAATATCTGTTTTATTCAACACATGACAGTTTTGACTGTCATTATTAATGTCATTTCAGTCAAGTAAACTATCAAATAACACACTAGTGTGTTATAATCCATAACTCATTAGTGAGTAGTAGTATTCTATTCATGTAATACTATTACAAGCTGAATTCTCATTGATATTGAAATAAAAGGATTATTCCAATTTGAAGTCAATGTTGAATTCGTTAGTTCATTGGAACCAGACGCTCCCATATCGGTACAGCAGCTGATAGTGCTGAAAGACGCCAACACTTTAGAACCTTGTATTTTTTCTACAATTTTTATTTTGTCATGCACCGATTCTTCTAAGTACCCTTCTGCTACCGTCGAGGACTTCCAACCTTCGTGGCGCTTCTAAGTAGTCATGTTAGCCCCTGCATTGGCCAAAAGAGTCGCCGAAGACCTTCTCAGGCAGTGACCGATGTAGAGCACTGGTTCCTCCAATTTCAAAAACATTGCAATTCTTGAAGGTATCTTCGACAACGTATTTATTTCCACACACTGGCTGTTACACTTCCCATTTTAGTAAAAAAATAAAAAGCGGCTAGAACTAGTATTCTTTGGTCTCAAAGACTAGTGGCCCAACGACCTCGTGGTATAAATCTTTTTCGGGTGACTTATTTTTAACATAACACTTTAGTGCCATAAATAACTATTTATTTTTCATTACGTTACATGAAAGATAAGTCAAGGTAGAATACTAAGAGAGTATGTTTGATTTTTCGAAAATGAATCATGGATTACCACAGGAAGCAGATCTTGACTTTCCACTTTTTAGTGTCAGAGTAAATCATATGATGTTTGTCATGAAAGAGGGGCGACACCACTTGACGGAAGACCATAAAACTAATAATGAAATATGGTGGATTACGTAATCCAATCTTCCGCAATAAAACCTATACAATAGGTAAAGTTGTCGGCAAGTATTCAACAAAAAACAACTACTGCCCCCTACGACCATTGAATTATATTTGTTTAATACTTGGCAAAGCTTTCTACAAGAACCACTTTGCAATGCATTTCAAATATCAAAGCTGAAATTATATTTCGATTTAATTGGAAATCCCTGAGACAAACACTGAGGTATGAATTCAGCGCCATCTCTGGGTTCCAGTTTAAAATTCACTCCGACTACGTGTCGACTTCAATATGAAGCCAGAAACATCATGAAAGAGGGGCGACACCACTTGACGGAAGACCATAAAACTAATAATGAAATATGGTGGATTATGTAATCCAATCTTCCGCAATAAAACCTATACAATAGGTGAAGTCGTCGGCAAGTATTCAACAAAAAACAACTACTGCCCCTTACGACCATTGAATTATATTTGGTTAATACTTGGCAAAGCTTTCTACAAGAACCACTTTGCAATGCATTTCAAATATCAAAGCTGAAATTATTTTTCGATTTAATTGGGGGAACACCTCCGTACCGGTTTCATGGTCATTGCCAATCATCAGCGAAGGCTAGTTCGACCCAATTGAATCGAAAAATCAAATGATTGGCAATGACCATGAAACCGGTACGGAGGTGTTCCCCCAATTGAATCGAAAAATAATTTCAGCTTTGATTTTTGAAATGCATTGCAAAGTGGTTCTTGTAGAAAGCTTTGCCAAGTATTAAACAAATATAATTCAATGGTCGTAGGGGGCAGTAGTTGTTTTTTGTTGAATACTTGCCGACGACTTTACCTATTGTATAGGTTTTATTGCGGAAGATTGGATTACGTAATCCACCATATTTCATTATTAATATGATGTTTGATCCGCATTTGCTCCTGAGTTTATCACAAGTTCCGTCTTAACAGTCGTTTATAAAGATTAGGAAGCATAAATACAGCACGATACTGATAGGCTAAACCACTGAAGGGAAACACAAAACTGATTCAATGGAAAACCTTTTGCAGTTCGAATTCTAGAGTAATTCAGTGTCCATCTTTTCAGTATCGATGATTTTTACAGCTACAATGAAATACATTGACACAAACTGAGAAATAATTCCAATATTCATTAAGAAGGATTGTGTCTCATTCAAAGTTCATCCTTCCGAAATCTTTTTAATGAAGTGTCTCTTGGAAAAGTTCGTTATTAGATTGGCGATTTGGTTTAATGTGAAAGAGGGGAAATATCGAGGAATTTACTCGGGATTTTTTCATTTCCCAACTTCAATTTGATTAGTTATGGAATCAGAGCTAGGACGGTCGTCGAGAGAATATTAAAATATCATGGAAAAGAGATCCGAAGGAAATATTCACCAAATATTGATTCGGGGAGAATACGGCCGACACGATGGACAATTTCAGATATTCCAAAAATATAGTGCAAGTGAATTCTTGGAAATTCATCGATTGGCTGTGGATTAGAAATATGCGAATTGATGAAAAAACCTATTTTTATGCCCAATTATATTCCAAATATTTTTTCTTCAATTCTCAAAGTACTTGTCACTACATACTGGATACATGTATTCCTGGGGCTAGATAGATTTTTTAAACATTGCAATTCTTGAAGGTATCTTCGCTAACGTATTTATTCCCACACACTGACTAGTACACTTTCCATTGTTGTAAACAATAAAAAAGCGGTTAGAACTAGTATTCTTTGGTCTCAAAGATATGTATTTTCTACACAAATTGATCGGGTTGACTGGAAACTTCTCCATTTCTTGGTTTAAGTGTCTGGCAAAACTACGTGGAAATATTTCTCTTTGTCTTGAATATTTCCTTATTTCAAATTAACCAATTCATCGCATTTACAAGCACCGCTAATCCCCATTATCAAAACCACTATTATCGACAAGTACGCGTCATCGGGAGCTTCGTTCAAAAACTCCTATCTTTCAGGTCATTCTAATGTCTTGGAATTCGGACTTCTTTGATTCGTATCCCTGTGATTTGTTTTTCAAAAAGCTCGTTAGTTTGCCATTTTTGAAATGTCGATTTCTTTTATAAAGTTGAATAGTTGAGCGAATCATCGAGTATTTGCAATCAATACGTTTTAATCTTCTTTCTGCAGGGAAAACTGACAAGTGTCTAAATTCGTTTAAACATTTGCTAACAATGTATCATGTACGTTGCAACCAAACAAACAACCTGCTTTGACCAAAATGTAAAAAAGTCAGTGTCAAGTCATTCTGACGTTTATAGGGTACTAAGACGCAAGTAGCTTGGATTTGATCACGAAACTTATTAACTATTATCTCTTAAAAAAACGATTCCTTCTACTTGTTGGATAAAACATTGCATGCCATTCGTGTGTTATATTTCCTAAGTCACTTGAGAATTTATACCACTCGGCATGACGGCCTCTTGGTATAAATCTTTCTCGCGTGAATTATTTTCAACATAACACACTAGTACCATAAATTACTATTTATTTTACATTCCCTCGATTTGCAGAGTTCTTCACGACAGCACGCTCAAAATATTCCAAAAATGGTTGCCTCATTAATAAGAAGATATTTGATATTTGATATATATTTGGGGATGAGGTCAGTACGTAGTCAGTAGTGAGAATCGGGCATATATGAACAATATTGCAGAAATAGATGGTCTAGGACACCTTGTTTGTTACGCTGACGACACAGCTTTGATTTGCACTGGAGAGAACTGGGAGGAAGTCAAACATATCACCGAAACAAATTTACAGAAGATATATGCATGGTTGAATTTAAATAAGCTCACCCTAAATATTGATAAGACTAAATTTGTGGCTTTCACACCAACAGTCGTCAGTCAACAACATAATCTGTCTCTGAAATTACACTCTGTAAACTGTCACAAAAACTTATGTGAATGTTCTTCTATTGAATAAGTGTCATCAATTAAATACTTAGGAGTAGTCCTAGATCAACACATACGATGGACTGATCATATCATGAATGTAAACAAACGCCTTAGAACACTTATACACAGTTTTTATTCCTTGAGAGATATCCTCTCCAGGAAAAACCTCATAATACTCTACAACTCCCTAGCTGAATCAATCTTATCTTACTGCATCACAATATGGGGTGGAGAGCTTTCAACAATACACTAACACACTCCTAAAAATTATACTGAAAAAAAATAAACGCTTTTCCACCGATAAGCTATATGAGGAAGCAAATATATTAAATGTTAAACTGTTTGAAAGGAATGTTCATGAATCAAGAAAAATTCCATCAAAAAAGGATAAGAATAAACAGGTCTACCACAAATATGGATCTAAATATTAAACACTTTAAAAAAACATTAACGCAAAGAACTTTCTTTTTCTTCGGTCCCAAATTTTTCAACACCTTACCGATTGACCTAAAACAGATTTCAAACGCAAAGAAATATAAAACTGAAACCAAAAAATTCGTTATGAAATAATCTAAGAAATTTTATGATATACTGAATTCGACATCAACTTAAGTGTACTTCTACTACATAAAAAAAAAAACTTACCATCATTGGCATCCTCTCCTCTGTGTCGAACACTTCCGGAAATGAAATAAACTATGTAAACTATGTGAAATGTAGTATAAAAATTGTAATATTAATATTCTTACTCACCTTGTCAAATAAATGTACATTCAACTTGAAATTTCTCTGATCGAGCACATGGCAGACAGGCAATCATGCCTAGGCTAGTGTGCTTCGATCTTGAAATTTTACACGTAACAATTAATATGTGAAGAAATATGAGGAAATAAATTTGAATTTGAATTTGAATAAATTTGAATATCAGAAGCTTCAATCAATAATCTGTCAATTTGTTCCCTTGTCACAATTTTTTATTGTATGTGACGGTATCCAATACATTTTCATTTCAATAATGCGATCAATACATGGTATTTCCTTATGTCATTCACACCACAGCGTTGATGACTTCCATAACATCAATTTTTCTTCGAAATAATCTAAAACTTTCTTCATATGGCTCCATTTGATGAATTAAATATACCGAATTGTTCCACGTTCATAGCTTCCATCAGAGCTTCTGCTGAAACTTTAAAATATTGGTTTCCGAGAATTTAATAAACAGTTTATAAATATGTTACACCAGTTACGGTCTCCTAGGAATTTCACGAACATCAAAGAAAACTTTTTGATTCAGTTCAATTTTGATGTTCGCAACCACTTACAAAAGGGTGTAGATTAACTTTTGAAAGTAGCGCTGGGGTTTGTTCCACAACGTTTAGGTAATTTTTGACATACAAATTTATGTACTAGTAAACGGCTGACTGATATTCATGTTGATTTCTCGTGAAAATATTGCACTACCAAGTGGGAGAGTTCCATTTCAGTCGAGCTGATTTTTTTTGTATTAAAGCGTTTCAGGAAATTAGACAAAAATTCAAATTTTCACAGAAAATTGCTCTTTCGTAATACGCATCTGTTCCGACCCGTTCTGAAGAAGTATAGCAGTTTTTTCAGTGAATTGAAAAGAAATTTTAAACGAAATTGAAAAGATATGCAAATCTGCAGGAATTATAAGGATTCCTACAGCTGTTACAGGTCTTTGACGAGGCGATAATGACAAAAAACTATATCTCCAGCTTCCTCAGACTCTGCATATTCTGAATATTGAGATCGAATTTATATTCCTTCAGCTGAAATCATTTTTCTGGAGTCAAGTACGTTCCTATCTTGTTACACTTTCGTAAAGTTAATTGAATGGAATATGGGAGATCAAACTCACACAAATATGTGGAATAATACTATTTGTTAATTTTATATGCGCCTGAATGATGGATAAATGGCCACAGTGGATTTCTGCAATCTTTCGAATACCCCAATTATATGGATGCTCAAAATCGTATAAGGCATCAGAAATGGTCCAGATCCTACTCATCAAATCTTACTCAGAAGGTCACAATCCGTGGTAACATATCACATCTCCAGCTCGTAACTCGTGGAGTTCCACAAGGATCTGTTCTTGGCTCAATTCTTCTCTGCATTGATATAGCTGCAAAAATAACGATGTTAGCTGATGAGCCTACATTATTTTGACACGGATGGAAAAGAGGTGAAGGAATTGAAAACTAAAAGTGAGCAACATTTTCAAGATCAAAACAGAAACAAACTAGATTCCGACATGGACTTCAAAAATCATATTCAGATGCTCACTGGATTTGAAACGTCTGCAGAAAGCTATTGATATCCAAGTCAATATATTGATTGGACCAATTCTTATTAGAAAGAAATATCAGTAGTGAATTTTGATTTTGATTCTGATAAGCTATATCGTTTCCATATTTTCATATTTATTTTACATATCAATTGATTTTTGTTGGTGCTTCCGCACATGGTAGAGTACATCATCATTTCATCTGGTGAGATAAAAATTTGGAATTAACAGAATTTACGTAATCAAGGATAACACTCCCATCAGCTAACTAATGATCTTTGGATTCCAAGGCCTACCAAGTATCCTACTATTCTGGTAGAGAATTTTGAGACAAATAAGCTAGATAAATAATTAACAGTATGAAGTTTTAAAAAAAGTTGGGGTTACTTCCAGTCCAACAGGTGATTGAAAAAAATTCGCGCTAGGTTAAAAAAGTACTTATATATATTACGTACCTCCTGTTTTTTCTTTAATGAATACACCACTGTCTGAAACATGTCTCCTATGTCACCAGATCTACTATTAATATTAGCAACTGTGTAAATTTTATACCTAATGTACTTTGAGAATTGAAAACAAATATTTGGAGTATAATTAGGCATAAAAAAATATTTTTTCGTCAATACGCATATTTGTAATCAACAGTGAATCGATGAATTTCCAAGAATTTATTTGCAATATATTTTTGGAATATCTGAAATTGTTGAATGTTTCCTTCGGATTTCTTTTCCATGAAATTTTAATATTCTTTCGACGACCGTCCTAGCTCTGATTCCGTAACTAATCAAATTGAAGTTGGGAAATGAAAAAACCCCGAGTAAATTCCTCGATATTTCCCCTCTTTCACATTAAACCAAATCGCCAATCTAATAACGAAATTTTCCAAGAGACACTTCATTATAAAGATTTCGGAAGGATAAACTTTGAATGAGACACAATCCTTCTTAATGAATATTGGAATTATTTCTCAGTTTGTGTCAATGTATTTCACTGTAGCTGTGAAAATCATCGATACTGGAAAGATGGACCTGAATTACTCCAGAATTCGAACTGGAAAAGGTTTTCCATTGAATCAGTTTTGTGTTTCCCTTCAGCGGTTTAGCCTATCAGTATCATGCTGTATTTATGCTTCCTAATCTTTACAAACGACTGTTAAGGCGGAACTGGTGATAAACTCAGGAGCAACTGCGGATCAAACATCATATGATTTACTCTGACACTAAAAAGTGGAAAGTCAAGATCTGCTCCTTGTGGTAACATACTCTCTTAGTATTCTACCTTGAATTACATTTGGATTATTAAATAATAACGGAAGAGGTATAAATTATTACCATTTGCATCTCGGCGATTTTCATAATATTATCTTGTTACAAGTACTACCTATTTATTTTCAAGAAAATAATGAACTGATGAAAATCAAGGATTACCACTCGCTTTCCACAGGTAGACATAAAAGATTTTTTCTCTTTTCGCAGGACCCTTGATAATAATCACAAAATTATGTTCAAACAACCAATCTTCAACTGTATTAACGATGTCGTAGGAATTGAGTATATCAGGTGATAATGAGTCCAAGTTTTTGAAAGCAGTTGTAATTGGGAGACGTCGTATCGACTTTCATGTTACATTCGCAACTGTTTTCGTAGTTCCGTGCAGTCCACGTGATCAAGTCGACTGTTTCATATAATGAAGCACGTGATATGTACTTTTCATCAGGATTTCAACGAGATAGTCTATGTAACGTTGACTGATTGAATCTTGAAGGAAACATTGAGGCACGGATTTTTTAAAGTGAGGGAAAGAATCGTAAGTGGCTTCATTATGACCTAGATCTTACATGAGCCACGAGTTTAACACAGCACTTTTTCTGAGATCAGTATTGATAGATTTCTGATAGAATTTGGATCTTTCATCGTCAGGCTTGAAAAATATCTTGGACCCTACGCTAAGTTTCGTTGAAAATGTAGTTGGAGACATTTTAAAAGACAAAATTTACGAATTAGTAAATTTGAACCAATTACAATGAAGTTATTTAAATATCAAGGGAATTATAAGGACCTTAATGCAATTGCTGCCTATTTTGAAACAGATCTTCGTCATCAATCGCTGTTTTTTGCGTTAAAAACGTGTTTTTCATTACTAATCAACGATGTATTTTCGATATAATGCGGAAAATCCTGAAATAGCAAGAAAAACATTAGTTTCATCGAAAAGTGAAGCCCTATACCAGATGAAATACAAGATATGTCAGGAGTAGCTGACAAGGAGAAATATTAAGCCAAAATATCCCAAAAAAACTGTTTTTGATATATGTATAATGAATGTGTTTTTATTGTTGATAATATTTTTTAAATAGAGAAATGCCAGCTTCTGATATTTCGTTCACTACTATTTTCAATAAAGCAGTGTCAAATGCCCTATCCAGTAGAAATGTTCGGTGGCATATTCAAAAAAAAAAGGTTATTATTTCACAACTATAGATAGGAATATAGGGAATGAAGTTTTTGGTAGGAAATTACTGCTCTCAACTCTAGATGAACTTTTCAACTCGAGAATGTTTGAAGATAGAGCAATTCTGCTAACGCCAATAGATTATGAATGAAGAAAAATAGTATATACTGTGAGTTTGAAATAAAACTATCAACAAACTGAATTTTCTAGAAAAGCAGAAAAATCTTCAATTCAGGTTGGATCTTACCAAAATCGAGAAAAAAAATTATTTGAAAAAGTTAGTGGGAAATTACTGCTCTCAATTTTAGATGAACTTTTCAGGTCAAGAATGATTAAAGATTCAGAATAATGAAGTCGGAATACTTCATGAATTTTAACTAAAAATATCGACAGATAGTATTTTGATTTTTTGAAGATATATTTTATTTTCTTCCAAATTCCAACTGCCAATAATTTCGTAATTTTGAAATGGGAATCACCTCAATATTTACAGACTGGATGGGTGGGTGATCCTGATGGTATTTTATTGTCGTATCCAAATTGCTGTATAAACTTGGCTGAAAGATCTGTAGCAAAATCAAAAATTCTTCTTCAGATGATAATTGAACATTTTCAAAGAGATCTATAAAAGAAACATTAAAAAGTTTTTCGATTAAAAAATTATTCAGAATGTTTTTGTGATTTTTTTTCGTATTCTCAACATGTGGTGCAATTGGTTCGCGCCCAACGTCATCTGACTTCCCCAGGCTAATCCTCCAATTTCTGTCCTGGCTCTTTGGGGCCATAAAAAGTCTACTTCCACGGTTCTCCTGAATGACAGGTGGTTTTATTTCCACCTGTAAATAAATCACCCCCTCATCTCATATTTATACCCACCCGAACTTTTGGACCAACTTAATTGACGAAACGGCAGTGTAACTTTTTACGGTGTGCCGTAAACAAGTTAACGGGTATTGTACTGCCGATAGTATCGAGCTTTGCAAAAAATGTTATTTTCTCTCATTCTCAGTTGATGCGGATTATTTATAATTACGTTTTCAATTCATTTAGTCCTTGATCTTTGAACTAAAAAAAGTTTTGCAGAGGAAATTACAACTTGTTTCAGAGCGTTTTAATAAACTGGGTGTAACAGGATCATGGTACACCCCCGTGTCTTCATCAAATTCAAAGGTTCGATTGAAATTTGCGACATCCCATATAAATAATAAGCGTCACTTTTGTGATAGTAACTTTAGATTTTTGAATGGAACACCCTGTATATTATTACATTTCTGATCCAATGGTACTACGTAAGTGACATTTTGAACGTCAACATTTTTGATGATATAATTTTTAGTTTTCTAAGTGTGCCATGATGATTCCGATTTATTCCAGTTGACCCGTCTGAAAAATCAAAATCTCGTCAAAAATACTAAATTGCGTTTTTCATGAACAAAGAAAGTTCATCGTAATAATTTTTGGGGTAAAACTGAATTTTTTCAAATGGAACCATATTAGTGCCGGTGGTACCGTTTATTAATACTATTATTAAGGAATTTATTCAGTAGTGAGTGTATAATGAAGTATTTGGTGAAGTGAAGAAGAAAACATACTAGAATTCCCAACGTATTCCCAAACTACTTGATTCAAAACAGAAAATAAATTAATGTGAAACATCATCCACATCATTACTGGTTAACAATTTTGACAAACGAAAACGTCGAGCTATTTTATTTTTTTGTTAACCAACTATCCGATCACGCAGTTTCGGAAACACATATCATGATTACACATCCGTAAACGAGTTCAGTCGACCTGATAATGGGACGTTGCACTTTTCCGCCAACGGTCAATGACAGAGTCCTCCAAGTTATAGGTACGAAAAATTTGCTGGAACAAATATTGTGTCAAGGGTTATTCTCAATCGATTCTGGCATTTCGTGCATCTAGAATCATTTTTTAAACACAGTTTAATCTAGAATTTATTTGAAATTTATAACCTTAGAGTTCTGTAATATTTTTGGGTAACGTTAAAGAATCTTCGTATTCTTCAAGTAGCTCTTTTCACTGTTGAATTGGTCGCATTTTTATTAAAATGAATATGTACCGAAGCTTTCAGATTAGAGTTTATATTTTCACCTAATCTGATTCTGTAACTAGTTCTCTTTGCCTTATTCTCCACTTAAATATGGTGGGATGTTCCTTCACAAGCAAATCTTTAGATCTCAAGAACTGATTATGAATATTCCTGATAGAAAAAGAATCAGATACATATATTCTGTATAGTTTGACTCCATTTTCTGATCATATGTAAGCAATGGACACATTCTCGTAGTTTCCGAAACATAGTAGTATGTCATAATCAAAATATCAAAATCGCCATCGGGAAAAATTATATAAAAATTACCTGCACATTTGATACTATGAATAAATTTTAGTTCGTGAAGTTCATGAGATACCTAGTAGTACAACTAAACAGAACTGTACAGGTCACACAGTTGTACAGGTCACGTGACCTCCAGAAAAACGAAAACAAAACTTGGCCCCAAGTTGGGCGCCAAATTTGGCGGATGCGAGAATTTTTCCATCGTCACATTAAAATGTATCATGCTCGCATACCAACACGGAGCTGTAGTTTGAATTTTGGTCATCAGTTTCCGAAAAAGATCCCAATGCACAGTTGGTGAACGCATTCCGCTAAAATCCTGGACTTTTCGGTTTTGAGTCCACATTGTTTATTTCAGTTTCATCTTTCTTTTCCCAGTCTGTTATCCCACAATCTCATTTTTAGAAATTGTATAAATGATTGCTCTGTCGGGAAAACAGAATTCGACCATTGGTGTTGACGGTCTCCAACCATGAAAACCTTCTAGCTCCACTACACGTCTGCTTTTCAGTTTGACCGCAGCTCCATTCATCAAGAGTTGACCCTACCGACCTCGTCTATCAATCAGCTTCGAGTTTTTCGTTCCTTCCTCTTACTTTTACTATCGCTCTTTTCGCGATGAACATCAATACGAGTTGTTCTGCCGTTTTTCACATCGATGGCCGATGGAAAATAAAAAAGTGGGTATTCAAATGGACCTCCGTTGAAATTAGAATGATGATGAATGAGGATGACAGAGAGGACCGAATCAAGACGGACGAGGAACCAGAGTATGAGGCCTACTCTGAACTGTTATTGTCTAAACTGGTTTGCATTTCAATTTTGTATATCAACGCTTCGTTGGCTTGTTTCGAAGGTACAAAAAAGTTCAATGCCACTTGCCAATCGATTCAGAATGATGAAATTCCGAAGGGGTGGACCCCTAAAAATCATGAAGAATGGTTGAAATTCACGATAATGAATGAAAAATGTATAAAAATAAAAATTTTGGAAAGAGATGACCTCTCTGAACTCCAGATTTACTCTTCAACTCGATAAAAATTGAAGATAGAGCAATTCTAACGAACGCAAAATCATAAAAATCTAATTTTCGAAGGGAATTTCAAGTCCCCCAAAAATCACGAAAAATATTAAATCACCAAGCGCACTTGAAATTGCATATACGCATATGTGTGGATATGAAAATATGATTGAATTACAAGAAAATGGATGGAAATATCACAAAAATCAAAATTTCGAAGGGAAAATGACCTCTCTCAATTTGTGATGAACTTTTCAACTCGAGAACGGTTGAAGATGAAATGACAAAAATGCCACGAGTACAAGTGAGAAAATGACTATTTTCCACTTCAAATGCACTTTACAACGCCAATCGATTCAGGATGATGAAATTAGAAAATCTCTGTGAATTTCGAGGAATACATCGTTGAACATATTAAGAATAAGACTGTAAAAAAATATGGAGGAAAATTACATTTTTCCACTCCAGATCAACTCTTCAACTCGGGAACGGTTGAAGATAGAGCAATTCTGCGAACGCCAATCGATTCAGAATGATCTAATTAGTATAGTCTGTGAAATTTGAATGAATCGATGTAAAACTAAAATATTCGAAAAATCGCAAAAAGTCCAAAGGGGTAGACCCCTAAAAATCATGAAAAATGCAAAATCGGCAGATTCACTTGCAATCCGCACTATATACGAAAAATTTTATGCAGATTTCGAATATATATTATTTTTGTATCATGAGATTCAAGATTTGGCATATAAAAAGAATTAAATGTCAAAAATGCCACGAGTACAAGTGGGAAAATGACTATTTTCCACTTCAAATGCACTTTACAACGCCAATCGATTCAGGATGATGAAATTAGAAAATCTCTGTGAATTTCGAGGACTACATCTTTGAAAATATTAAGAATAAGACTGTAAAAAAAATATGGAGGAAAATTACATTTCTCCACTCCAGATCAACTCTTCAACTCGGGAACGGTTGAAGATAGACCAATTCTGCGAACGCCAATCGATTCAGAATGATCAAATTAGTATACTCTTTCAAGTCGATCGACGAGATTGAAAAGTTACTTGAAAAAAGTGCAAACCCCTAAAAGTCACGAAAAATATGAAATCATCAGGCGCACTTGAAATTGCATATACGCATATGTGTGGATATGAAAATATGGTTGAATTACAAGAAAATGAATAGAAACATCACAAAAATCAAGATTTCGGAAGGAAATGGCCTCTCTCAACTCCAGGTGAAGTTTTCAACTCAAGAACAGTTGAAGATAGATTAATTCTGTGAATGCCAATCGATTCAGAATCATTAAATTAGTATATTCTGTGACTTTCGACAAAAATCTATATTTTCTTTAAATATTCCAATAAGTATTATGAAATACAAAAAATCATCACATTCACTTGAAATTTGAAATTGAAAATTCCATGCTGAGTCCAAGAAAATATGTGATTTTCATTTGCTCAGATTTAAGGTTTAACAAAAAATTAATCAAACGTCAAAAAATCCCTAGCACGATTAAATTTTTGATAATATATGCTGTAGAAACGATTAGAAATATTTAAACTAATGATAAATTATAAAGAAATCATGTGATCATTCAAGTATTTTGAATAGTTTGTAGTCAAGCTCAAAATATATAGAATTTCACTAAAAAAAATTACTGTTTGAATCTATGTGAAAATGATTTCATATTAATAATCACAAACCTGTCTAGGGGTGAGCAAAATCAGTCTTAAAAATCATTTATTTACATATATCTAGGATGTATTTCTATGAGCAGTATTACTTTAAAAAAATGGCCACCCTTCAACTTCAACACTCTCTATCTCGAAAACTAGAAATAGGATTGATCTGTGTCAAACTTTTCAACACACTAAAATTTCGGAAATATTAAACGCTGACAATTTTTCCCTAAGGTATAGTATAGTTCGAGTTAATGATATCAAAAGATAACCAAAAATTTTCAGGAATTCAAATTCATTGGCCATCCCAATGTAATGCAAAAAAATAATCTCGTCCTGCGGACTCATTATCAGATTTGGGATTGAAATTGATTGATATTTAAAAAAATACCGGCTAATAATCATACCACTTATTATATTAATCCTGATTATTCCTAGAACGATGCCTGTCCATTATTTTTGAATATTCTAGAGCGAAGAGACAATTCTTTGGCGAAATATTCTCTCTATCTTTACCGTCCACACCACCTCCTCAAGGTTTTTCCGTGAAATCGATATTGACTATAACAAAGCGCATAATACTGTTTTTCCCGAGGAAGATTGATGGTGGAAGAAGCCAAATGCTGCTCTGTCGATGATAAAGATATCAGGAGGGTGAGCGTTACAAAGAATGATAATGTTTTTGTGACGGACGCTTTATAATACTCACGTCGAGTGGCTGTCGAATAACTGATACGTCAAATGCATTTTTTCGATGGGTATGGCCTGCGGCTTTGTCTCTTTTTTCAGAAAAAAATACTAATTATGATTGAACCCACATGGATTCAAATACTCAACGCCGATTCAGATACATGTGTGACCGTGCAGGGTTTCTGAAGCACGTGCAATTTTTGCATTAACGACCTGTGCCTGAAAACTGCATGACAATTCATACACGCCTTTCACTTGCCTTTCTATGGCAAAGTCATATTTTATTCAGTTTTGTAATAATTTTGTCTATGTTGGAGTGAAGCCATTTGGGTTTCCGAAATAATCTCAACGTATTTTCCACTGATACTTTGTATACAGGGTGTTCCAAATTAAGTCGGCACCATGGCCAACTCCGTTATTATTGATGCTACGAATTCGGTTAAATGGGCAAACTGGTATTTCTTGTATAAAATTCGTGCTTTCATGGTACATTCTAGAGAAATTCAATACTCGTGTGTGCCATAAAAAAAATACTCATTTTACGCACTCAATACAAAAATAACTAGAATGTACGAGACTAGAGTTGTTTAACCCTTTACTGCCCGAATTTAAATTTTTTCAAGAAAAATGTTTTTTTGTTGAAACATGGTCAGAATTAGTCTAAAAGCTTAATTCTAAAACCATTTTTGTAAATATTGTGTTTTTTTCTTGAGAAAAACCATGTTGCATATATGCAACGCTAGGCACTTAATGATCGAAAATTATAATAGCAACACACTATTTTGAAGTTTTTATTATTAGTAAACGACATGGTAAAAACAATTATTTTTTGTGAAAATCTACATTACAATCAACGCATACGCCTACACCACATGTTTTACACATGGTTCTAATTCTTCATTTGAACACCTCCATCTTTTTTTGTTAGGAATATACATCAAGAAATGATCCATACGATCATATCGAACGTTGTCGTTTATTCTGTTACTTGAACTACTTGGCAAACCTGCAGATGGACGTCCTGGTCCTTTTGCTGCTATTCCAAACCTCATGAGATACGTCGTGGCAATTTCCCTACGAAAGGCAAGTTGCGGAGTGATATTTCCCGCTCTCTGGTATATGTACCAGGCATTTTCTACGGAAGCGTCTACCATCCAAGTAAACAGGCACCACCACCACTTTTTAGAGCGGATAGCAATCCTATATCTAGCTATGTTTTGATCCATTAGGTCTGTCCCTCCCATTGAATTGTTATATCTACCAATCAAATGTGGTCGTGGCACATGCACATTCTTTCCTGTACACCAAATACCAATTTCGCGCATTTCTTGCAACAGATTAGCACTTGTAAACAAATTATCTGTGTACAACTTATACGGGAGGTTTTTCTTGATTTGACAAATTTCTTCAATCATCATCTCTAACGGAGCTGTGGATTTTCCATAACGAATTTCAGCGTCTTCGTTGCTTCGTGGATTTTTGCCTTGATAAATATCAAAATTTATCAAATATCCACCACGAGTATTTAGCGACCATATTTTATAGCCAAAACGGATTGGCTTGCCCCGTATAAATTGTTTGCAGCTATGCCTGCCAAAGTATTTCACCATAGACTCATCATAATTGATTTCTTCCTCTGGTGTAAAATGTTCCAAAAATTGTGACTTCAATTTGTCCATCAATGGACGAACTTTCCAGGCTTTGTCCATTTGATCTGGATTGTTGTTGTCCGCTAAGTGAAGAAATTGTAATACTTGTTCAAATCTATTTCTTCTCATGGCGTTTTTAATCATAGGATGTTCCATATCTGCTTTGGAGTCCCAATAAGTCCAGGTTTGGTGTTATAGCCACTAAGAATAAAAATTCCAAATGCACATTTTATCTCATCCAGAGTTATTTGAGGATCTTGATAATTTTTGAATAATGCATATTTTCTTGTTTCGTCTAGGAGGTAGCTGTAAATGTCTTCAGTCCAAAATAGACAACTCACTATACTTCAAAAATCTGGACCTTTTGCCCAAGAGTACGTTTTTGTTTCCTTTTTCTGTCGCTTTTTAGATGTTTTTTACAATTTTAATTATAATAATGTCAATGGTATCATCGTCAAAAGCCATCTCCAATGCTTCCTGGAGGGAAAAACCTTTCCTAAAACAAAAATCTGGAATTACCAATGAATAGTCAAAATTGCAAAATACAATAGTGTATTATCCTAGCGTTGCGTTTACGCAACACGCCTGTTTATGCCAACGTCTCTAGAAATATAATAAACCTAACCTCAAAATCGTAGTCATGACATACTAGTACATCTATAATAAACATAATAATTCCAAAATACCATCAAATTTTTGATAGCAAAATGTATACATTTTACTTACTCAAACTGCACGTCCATATTTTCCTGATTTTTAGAACATTAGCTCACAAAACCACTACTTTGAGGAACACAATTCAAGAAATCGTTTCAAATCAATGATGGTTGTTTATCAAAGCTTTCTGTTACGATATTGTCACGCCATCAATCAGCCAAAGTGAAAAGTTTTTCCGTTACAGCCTGATTCAGAACCGCTAATTTACGTTGCGTTTAAGCAACGCTAGACGTTGAAGGGTTAATGAACTTTTGGAAAAACTAGCCACATCCATATAAAAACTAGTTGTTACTTTATACACATTCTGTGTTGCTTCATCGCGTTGACAGAACTCCTGACTTCACACAAAAACAATCCTAATATAAAAGCAATATCTTATATAATGTGACTTCCCATTTCCGCGCAAAAACTTGGCCATATCTTCTCGCCGAGAATCATAAACGGGTAGAATCATCTTATGTTATCTTGAGCGTAGTATTTCACATAAGGCGTCTGGGGATAATAATTCCCGACATTTAAGCTCGGATATAATAGCTCGTTGTGAAACTTGGCAAAGGGGAAGCTTTTTTGTTTGTAATAAACATAAATTAATTTTGAAGACATGCTTCTGATTATTTGTGCTTCGTCCTATCAGTCTAGCGGATTCGGGCCGCTGCGTTTGGAGTTTAGGGATGCAAATCTGAAGAAGCTTTTTGTTTCAAGAAGTTTGAGGCCATCTAGATTGGGAAAATTATATCGCAGCGAGGAAATTTGCAATGTTCAGTGATTGTATTCCATGAAATGTGCATTTAGAGGATGTTGTTTAGGAAGAAGTAATTTTTTCATCCAGAACTATGTATTTTTGTATTTGTCCGTTGTAAACCTTTTGAGAAAATCCTTTCAACTTCTTTGTAATTTATTAAATAGTCCACAAAGTTGTCCAAACCATTTTTTAAAAGGGTGGTAATGACTATAGTAGTCACTGGTGAAATAATGGATACGCTAATTTTGTAGCACTTCGTTTCACATATATTATATACAGTGAGTTAATTTATGCTTTTGGATATGTTTCTCCATCTAATCCTGTCTTTGGTTTTTTCTTGCCAGTTTGTCACTCCTGCCCTACGTAAGTCCTCTTCCACTTCCTGCATCCATTTTGATCTTGGTCTTTCTATTCTATTTTCTCTGCCGGGGTCCCATTGTAACATTGAGTGAATTACTGCCCCTTTTGCCACCCTCCATACATGCTCCAATCATCTAATTCTGTGTTGTTTCATTTTACATTTATGTCTTCTTTCAAATTCTGTCTAATTTCTAGGTTAGTTCTTATTCTTGATTCTTCCTCTGAGATCTTTTTTGGTCCTGATATTGCTCTCATGATTTTTCTTTCAAATTTCCTCATGTCTTCCTCGTCTCTTTTTGTCATTGTCATCGTCGTCGCTCCGTATAACATAATAGGTTTAATTATGGTATTATAGATATTTATTTTATTGTTCTTTGTTAATATTTTACTTTTCAATAATGTTTTAATGGCGAAGTATGCTCTGTTTGCATTTAATATTTTTTCATGTATTTCTGGTCTTCTCTCTCCCTTTTTACTTATCGTTACTTCTACAAATTTGAACTCTTTCACTTCTTCAAACTCTCTTACTCCTATCTTGATCTTTCCCTGTATTTGTTCCGTTCCTAATCTCAAAATTTTCGATTTCTCTGGGTTAATCCTAAGCCCCATTATTTCCACTTCTTCCATCATTACTTCCAGCATATCTTTCATAACTCTTCTGGTCTTGGTAATTATGGCTATATCAATAGCTACGCAATAATTTGTCCTACGTTCAGAAGATTTCTTTTGTTGATGCTCCTCACCATATATTCTAAAGTTAGGTTGTATAACGTCATTGAAAGTGAGTCCCCCTGTTTCACCCCTTTGTTGATTGTGAATTCCTCTGTTTCTCCTTTTTGTGTTCCCATTGTGATCTTAGTTGTTTTCATCGTGATTAATATCAGCTTTCTCAATTTTTGTGGGATTTTTAACTCTTTCAGTGCTATCATGAGTTTTTTTATCGAGTCAAATGCTTGCTGGAAATCTACAGAGAGCAGTTTGAGGTTTTTCTTATGTTCTTTGGCTTTTTCTAGCACTTGCATCAGTGTATGAATCGCGTCTATGGCTGATTTTCCTTGTTGTGTTTTGTAATACTTGCCAGCCTTAATAATTGTATTATTGATGTCATTATTTTTGAAGCTGTGTTGAGTAGTGTTATTCCCCGGTCATTCTTACAGGTTTGTTGGTTTCCTTTTTTATGGATAGTTATTATTTGTCCTGTCTCCCATTCCTTTGACATTTTTTCATCTGTCTATATTCTCCTTATTAATTTTAGCATCCTCTCCTTCAACTCATATCCTCCGTATTTTATAAAATCGATGTTAATTTCATCTTCTCCGGGCGCCTTACCATTTCTACATTTCGTGACTCTTTCTATCTCCTCTCTGGTGGGCTCATATAATATATTATTTTCTTCTTCCCTCATTTCTTCTTCGTCTTTCACTACTCTTGCTCTCTGTTCATCCTTTGCGGCTTCATTTACCAATAATTCTTTGTAGTATTTCATCCAAACTTGTTTGTATTGCTTGTCTTCTAGTATCATTAGTTTTGTTCTTTAATTTTTCTATAGAAACTTTTGTATTTCTATTTTTACTTTCCTGCTCAATTTACTGCACATTTTGTCCATCCATTCTCTTTTACACTGCCTAATCATATTCTTTGCTTGTTTCTTTAGTGTTTAATATTCTTGTGTCTTCGTTTTTCTTAGTCCTCATCCATTTAATCTCAGCCGAATTTTATTTTCTGAAACTTTTTTACATGTATCATTGTACCATTCATGTCTGATGTTTTTTTGCTGTGTTTTATATACTTCCTTTGATGTTGTTCCACTCTGTCTCTATATCATGTTCTCTTTTCCGACTCATAAATTGTGTTCATCTATATTAAGTAAGTAATTCAGAGTCTAATAACTTTTCAATCGAAAAATTATTCGGCTTTGGCTTTCTTTCGCAGAGTTTCTAAAAAATATCGATTTTCCAGGTGTATCATCAGCAATTACAACTATTCGATGGGAAGAGTTCATTGATATACACATTGAAAATTATTGGTCCAAGTACAGTGTCTTGTAGTACACCCCAATCATCATTAGTTTGTGCTTGAAAAATTAGTAAATCACAGCCTATTTCCTTTTGTCATGACAAAAATCATTGATTGTTACAATGTGTTATTGTGAATTTATATAGACATTTTCGTTCAGTGGTTTTACACATCTGATGGTGAAAATTAATACTATGAAATTTATGAACTTTAATCAAAAAACTTTGCGAAAAATTATTATTTACTCGAAAACTATATGTAACAGTTTACATCCAACAGTTAAGTGCATTAGGAATGAATGGATATTCTTTTAATCGATTACTGTCATATTAACGTCCATACATTGAAAATCCTAATCAATTTCACAATGAAATAGAAAAACTAGAGTAACTTTGCAATAACAAACACGATTTTCTGGAGGTGTATTCGAAAACAAATGAAAAAAGTGACAGTAGAGAGTAAAAATTCGATGGAAAAGTATAAAATTTGAAACTGAGTAACTATTTTCTTTGGCATTTTTCTAAATTGTCAAAAAACCTGATTTTTTAAGGTTTTTCGAAAATAATGTAAAATTTGACAGGTTTAGCACATGATATTTAAATATGATAATGAATAATATGTTAGAAAATTCAATCAAACTTTCGTAAAAATATGATCAATACAAGTGGAACTACCCTCTTATACCATCGTTGTTTTTTTGAGATGGAAATATAACTAAGTTTATTGAAAACATTTAGATATTCAGATTATTTTTTGACAATTTTTGCAACCAATCGAAACCATCGATTCAAATCATTCATGTACGTTCAGGCCAATCACAACATTATGTGGGAATTTTCTACCTTGAAAATTTCCGCGGGAATATTTTTTTTTATTATGCGACAACTGATAATTTTGATTTGTCATCAGTTTGCATGTAAAGTGAAAAATGATACGAAAACGGTTTAGTACATCATAATTCGATGATATTTTGAGAAAATCAACGAAAATGCATGTAAGAATACTATTTTGAGTAACGTGTCAATTTGGAAACATGTAGGAATGTAAGCTTTCACGGCTGGCGTCATTATTTTGGTTGGTTTCCGGGTTTTGCCGTGGTCTTCTTTGGTTTAAATCTCCAAACGTTTCGACTGCAACCGCGGCAGTCATCTTCAGTGGCGTGGTCGTAGCACTATTCTAGCCGTATCAACTGAAACTGAATCTTTCGAGTTGTCCATGTTATTTATAGTGATGTTTTTTCGCGCACTTTCTGTAATAGTGGGTTCGCGCGCACTTTCCGCGCGATTCGGGTGACATGGCTTCGTTTTGGCCCCTTTCAATGCTGTGTGCCAGATCTTTGGTAAATACGTTCTCTCTTCATTCTGTCGAAGTTCTCTTGGTGTTTGTGTATTTCTATTGTTTCTAGATACATTCTTGTTGAATAATGATTCGACGTTGCTAGTCTCTCGGTATTTTCGAAAAGGATCTTGTGTTCTCCGTCAGACAATCTATGCTCAGCGACTGCGGACTTCTTGGTTTGTCCTAAACAACAACTCCGCTTGTGCTCGACTAGGCGGGTACCAATGCTCCTTTTCGTTTGTCAGATATAGACCTTCCCACAGTAACATGGAATTCTGTAGACTCCCGCTGATTTGAGTGGATCTCTGCTGTCTTTGGCTGATCTTAGATATTCCGATATCTTCTTCGTTGGTTTGAAGACGGTGTTAATTTTCTCCTTCTTCAGAATTTTCCCAATTCTGTTGGTGACACCTTCTATGTATAGCAGATAGACAGTGCCTTGGGGTTGCCCTTTATTGGTGTTCCTTCTCTTTTCCCTTGGGCGCATAGCACGGATGATGTCTTTCTTGTTATACCCATTCGCTTGTAACACAGTCGTAAGGTGTTGCATTTCATCGTCGATGTGCCTTGGTTCACATATTGTCAAAGCTCTGTTCACTAGGGTGTTGATGACGGTTCGTTTCTGTTTTGGATGATGGTTGGATCCATTGTGTAGATATCGATCTGTGTGTGTTTTCTTCCTGTACACCTTGTGGCCTAGATGATTATCCTCTTTGGTGACTAATACGTCAAGAAATGGGATTTAAAGGTTTTCTTCTAATTCCATGGTGAACTGGATTTTTGGATGAAAACTATTCAGATGGTTCAAAAAGTTCTGAAGTTCTTCTCTTCCGTAGCTCCAAACAACGAACATGTCATCTACATACCTCAACCAGTGCTTCGGTCATTTTTCTGAAGTTCGAATGGCCCTCTCTTCAAATTTATCCGTGTATAAATTTGGAAACAGTTTCAATTGATAACTTAGGGACAGAGAGAAAGTAATAGCTTTCAATCCAACAGAACAAAACAATGTTACGGAATCCTCCAACCAAGGACAAAACATCCATAATAATTGTATATTTCATGATGAGAACTTCAAATTCCAAACTTCATTCTGTTTATATTGATTCAAGTAAATTGTTGAAATGAAAATGTTATAAGAATAGAGAATAGGTCTATGATTGGGGCATCAAAAAATAATTTATCGAATACCACACGAGAGTTTGATAAAGTAGAAAATAATTCTATAGATTTTTTCTCAAACTTGTTGCCATTTGGCAATAGCCACTCGAGCTCTCGTGTCTATTGCCTGGCAACAAGTTTTCGAAAAGTTGGTCAAATTGTTTTCACTTTATTCTCACTCTCTTGTGATATTACAACTGAAAATATTTCTTGTTTGAATTTGAGGAAAATCAAGTGAGTACAATATGAATATTTATTTGGAAGTTATACGTGCACAAAAATATTCAATAACACACTCAGAATAAGCCAAAACCAAACGTAAAGAGGAAAACGATGCTTCTCGAGTTACTTGGAAATACAGCTCCATTTCATCTCCTAGAAAACATTATTCCACAACAAAGATGAGAGAATGCACGGGGAATAAAATCAATTTGAATTTATCCCAACAAAATGTAGATGGGATTCAATACTCTTACGTCAAAATATAATGCAATGCAGATAATGGGTTTCTCCATTTTCCATCGAGACATATCATTTCCGCTTTCTTGCGGTCCATTATTTTGACAGGGTAATTCCGTTTTTATTCCAGTCTGCTTTCTCAGAATATCAAGAGGCCAGCCTGCTGAGTGAAATAGTGATGATGTCTGGGTCCTGAGAATCACGTGTTCTGTGCTTAGTATAAAATAATAATGTTAAAGAATCATACCTCATCAGTCACAAGTCAATAATTTCTTGGTCAATAGTACTATGACTCAAAGGACACAAGCAGTCATAAGTGTACTACAGTGAACAATTTGTCTCATCGATCATACAGAATGGAAGAAACAGTTGAGGATACCTCAGGATACAATTTTGGACCCAGTAATATTCAAAATAATGATAGTTGTGTTCTGTTGCATGCTCATCGATCATTTTGTTGCAGAAGATGAAGTTTTGGATATATTTTGTAATGTACACCACAAAATAAAATTTAAGTATTCCAACTTGCTCTCTTTCATGAGCTACTACAAATAATATGAGTACGTTCTGAATCCCTCTGAATGGCTGCCATTGTAAATGTTTCAGTAATTCCCACCAACGAACGTCGGAGAAAAAGACCACTGCGGATAAAAGACGCAGCGGTTGAATCGAATAATTTCGTTGTTGAGAAATGTCAGAGCTGGCAAGCGACAGAAGAACCGACATTGTCTTTTTAATTTCTTTTGAGCGTTTTCTGATACGCCCGCGTTTTAATTCGATTTGTTCCGAGTTTTCGGTTTGGGAATCTCTAAGCACTCACACTAATGTCTTCTGTGGAATATCCTAATACGATATACTCATTATTTGTTGTATCTGTTTCCAAAGAGAATGTCTCGAACAACAGAACTCTGGGTTTGAATTATAAAAGGGTCCGTATTCTACAACTGACTTTTATCAGGATTTTGGGTAAGAAATCTAATGATCTCGACTAAGTCAAAATATCTTTGGCCACAAAAATAGGGGATTGAGACAGACATCTAATAAATAATGAACCTTTGGCTTTATCAACAAGACTGGCATCTAATTATTTCTGGCAAATCCTCGTAAAATGCTTCAGTTGAGTTCAGTTTTTCAAGGAATTATAAAAGTATTGGATGCAGTTTGTCAGATTAAAATATACCATAGTTCATTCAGCAGATCCATGAGAGTTTAAAAGACTTTGATTTCAAACCCAAAAAAAGTTAAATTTTTCTGTTGAAGTTGATAAATTGAGACTGAATAGTCCCTAGGATCATTCTGGTAGTCTCAATATTTTTTACGGTGGTTCTGCATTGTATGGATGTTCTGGAACATGGATTTCACTACATAAAAAAATCAATGAAGAATGGTAAGTTGAAGTGCAATGGCGAAACTGCACTTTTTGTCGAAAATGGGTTGTACCAATTCAGAGTTTTCAGTTTTTTTTATATGGATCATGTATAAGCTTCCGTTACGTAGGAAAGAGACTCATGGAACTAGATGGAAAATTTGCCAGACTTACTGATAAATATTGAGGTTTTCTATCACAATTTCACAAGCATGAAATTCAGAAAGTTGTTCTCTACTTAGAAATATAGTGGATTTCACATGATACTTACTATTTTCGTGGATGAAGATGGATACTTCCCGTTGTCCATTGAGATTAACGCTGGAAAATGCATTTGCAAGTTTGCATAAATCGAACTATATTGAGGTGATTTCCTCCTGATTCCCACAGGTCTAGGACGTAGTCAAATACTTATTTTGTTTTCAAGATTCCGCACCGATAATTGATATTGGGGATAGATCACTATCATCAAATTTACTTTTTTTTACTTAGGTACAAGCTGCTGTGAGGCTGTAAATATGTTACCCCTTGGTGATTATAACTGCTGGTGATTTCGCAAATTCAGGAAAACACGAGTCGTCTTCTTGCTTTGAATGCAGCAATATCGATGATGAAATGTAACAATATGTCCAGAAAAGGTATAGAAACGATGGAATTAATACAACAGACAATCTGGCGAAGTCGCCAGGCACAAAAAATATTGGATTTCTTGGACCAGTAATAATAATCTCTGGACCGATATGAAAGAAAGATCGTTGAAACAATGGTTCCAGAAAGAGCATTGAAAGTGAGCATACCGTTTTCGGTTCAGATAGAAGATGCTATGAAGCTGTAGATAAGTTACCCCTGGGTGATTAAAGAAGCTTCTACTTTTTATGATCACAATGGGTTTCTCGACTAATCATGACCAAAAGAAAAGGAATAGAAACAATATATTTAATAATTAAGAAAATTTGGCGAAGTCGCCGAGCAACAAAAAGTTTGAATTTCAAGAACAATTATGATTTTCTCGACCGAAATAAATGAAAGATCGCTAGAAAAATGGATCCAGGAAGAGCATCGATTATAACAGCTGCTGGTTATAGCATGATGAGGCTTCTTCACACAATAAAAGAGCATTGGTTGGCAAATTCAAGAAAATACAAGTTGTCTTCATGCATTGAATAAAGCAATATTGATACTCAAAAAATGTAACAATAATCACAATGAGTATATCGACTAATCATGGACAAAAAAGGGATCGGAAAAAATAGAAATAATAGAACAGAAAATCTGGCGAACTCGCCAGGTAACAAACTAAATTTCAATTCCGGGCACAGTTAGAACAATTTCTCGGAATAAAGCAAAATTTTTAATCAAATTCAACAATGTAAGTTATTCAACTAATCTTGGCCACAAGAAGTATAGAAACAATAAAAATAATAAAGCATAAATTTTGGCGAAGTCGCCAGGCAATAAAAATTTATTTGAATTTTCGTGACCAGTCAGAGCATTTTCTTGTCCGAAATGAACAGAATATCGCTGAAAAAATGGTACAGAAAGAGCACTGAGAGTGCGCATACAAGATGATGTAGATTGGTTACCCTTTAGTAATGAAGCGCTTCTCTACACAATAAAAGAGCAATTTCATGGAAAATTCAAAGAAGCGCAAGTAGTCTATTTGCTTTGAATATAGCAATTACGATAATTCAATCTGACAATAATCAGGATGAATGTGTCCACTAATCATGACGAAAAAAGGTATAGGAATAATGGAAATAATAGATTAGAAAATCTGGCGAAGTCGCCAGGCAACAAAATTAAAGTTTAAATTTCTGGGATCAGTTAGAGTAATTTCTCTACCAAAATATTCAAAAGATTGCTGAAAAATGGTTCCAGAAAGAGCATAGGAAGTGAGCGTACCGTTTTCGGATTGGATCATGGCCATAAAAAGAATAGGAACAAGGGAAATGAAAGAGTGGGAAATCTGGCGAACTCGCCAGGCAACAAAAACTTTTAGTTTCTGGGACTAGTTAGTAAGTAACAAGGGTAATTTCTCTAACGAAATAAACAGAAGATTGTTGAACAAACGGTTTCAAAAATAGCATTGAAAGTAGGCATACTTTGTGAACATATCAGTTTTTCACCAATAATAAGACTTCAAATCGTCTGTTATTTGCTATGGAATATTTCAATTAATACTTTCCGAGTTCATCAGATGGCTAGTTTTAAGGACGAATGGCGTTTGAGATAACTTCAAAACAACATCATCTCCTTTGAAACAAAAGAGAACGGCGAAAATAAAATCCATATGCTTTTCGTTGAGTTCTCCCAGAATCAATAAACCTATAATACAGCAACGGAAGTACACAAACCTTTGACCGATGAACCGGATAAAATTGGGTTTTGCAGATGAACGGGATACATTGGACCACGCATCTTCTCTTTTATTCTTCCAGCTTGTATAAATAGAATTCACAACGAAAATATTAAGTAGGTCATGAGGATAAGAAATAAAGGTATAAAATAAAATCAAAATAATTTTCAATTTCCGAATGAACACAGATTTATTTTTCAAGTTGTGTGCTGGAAAATCAGTTTTTTTGGCATCGAACAATTATTTTAGATATTGATTTTGTAGGAATATTCAATAACAGAAATTATTTTGAGAGAAAATTGATTTCAGCAAGAGTAAAATTCAAGCAAACAATATTTTTGATTGACTATTTTAACTTGATGATATCAATGAACCATTTCATTACTTTCGTAATACATTCTCACACCACTTCGAATTACACTTTCTTAATGATTTGAACTTTTTTTTCCTTTTGTCTTCCCATTTGTCTTCATAAACTTTCAGTGAAAACTAAATTGTTGAAATAAGAACTATCTGAATAAAATTGAAACTTTTCACTTTCATAATTTTTCTTTCTAGTTAGGGTCTTTTCAAAATATCTACCAGATGTAGGTCAATATCCAGCGAGGCTCCAGCCGGGAAAGTAGTTGTTTTCTGTTATATATCACAACAGAATCTTCATTTTTATCGTAGATTGTTTTAATTTGACAAAAATAAATTTCAATTATTCGAGAATATTCCCTATTTCCGACACAAACACTTGTCTGACTCACCTCCATGCAGACTGCCCTGAAATACATTCAAACAATCACGAATAACGCCGAACATGACATTTCAGTTGGTGATATTCCAGCAGGCGTGAATGAGAACGAAATGCCAATCCTGGCGCGCCTGAAACAATATTATGCCAAGTACTCGTGCTCACAACAAATTGGACAAATACACGATGTACCCACTTCTCGTTTGGATTGCTGTTCGATTCTGTCGACTGCGATGGAGAGGTGGCAGTTGTTTGGCGATAGTGGCCAAATCCATTTGCCATATTCCCGTTGTGGCGTACTCTTTTGAAACAAGAACTATTTGGAAATCGAAACAGATATTCAATACATTAGCAATCAGAATAAGTCCAGAATGAAAACTTCCGAAATGAGTAGAAAGAGTATCGTATGTTTTTTTTTCATTCTAAGTAACAGACTTTATTTTCTCCTCGACCAGGGAGTATGAATAAAAAAACAAGTAAATTAAATCTGAAGCCAAGTTATTCATTGAGGCATTCATATTACACTGTAATAATTTTTCAGGTGAAGTATTGCAAAATTCCATATTGGATTCTTTCGATTCATTCAAATTGAAACTGCTCTGCTCTGCTCTGCTCTGCTCTGCTCTGCTCTGCTCTGCTCTGCTCTGCTCTGCTCTGCTCTGCTCTGCTCTGCTCTGCTCTGCTCTGCTCTGCTCTGCTCTGCTCTGCTCTGCTCTGCTCTGCTCTGCTCTGCTCTGCTCTGCTCTGCTCTGCTCTGCTCTGCTCTGCTCTGCTCTGCTCTGCTCTGCTCTGCTCTGCTCTGCTCTGCTCTGCTCTGCTCTGCTCTGCTCTGCTCTGCTCTGCTCTGCTCTGCTCTGCTCTGCTCTGCTCTGCTCTGCTCTGCTCTGCTCTGCTCTGCTCTGCTCTGCTCTGCTCTGCTCTGCTCTGCTCTGCTCTGCTCTGCTCTGCTCTGCTCTGCTCTGCTCTGCTCTGCTCTGCTCTGCTCTGCTCTGCTCTGCTCTGCTCTGCTCTGCTCTGCTCTGCTCTGCTCTGCTCTGCTCTGCTCTGCTCTGCTCTGCTCTGCTCTGCTCTGCTCTGCTCTGCTCTGCTCTGCTCTGCTCTGCTCTGCTCTGCTCTGCTCTGCTCTGCTCTGCTCTGCTCTGCTCTGCTCTGCTCTGCTCTGCTCTGCTCTGCTCTGCTCTGCTCTGCTCTGCTCTGCTCTGCTCTGCTCTGCTCTGCTCTGCTCTGCTCTGCTCTGCTCTGCTCTGCTCTGCTCTGCTCTGCTCTGCTCTGCTCTGCTCTGCTCTGCTCTGCTCTGCTCTGCTCTGCTCTGCTCTGCTCTGCTCTGCTCTGCTCTGCTCTGCTCTGCTCTGCTCTGCTCTGCTCTGCTCTGCTCTGCTCTGCTCTGCTCTGCTCTGCTCTGCTCTGCTCTGCTCTGCTCTGCTCTGCTCTGCTCTGCTCTGCTCTGCTCTGCTCTGCTCTGCTCTGCTCTGCTCTGCTCTGCTCTGCTCTGCTCTGCTCTGCTCTGCTCTGCTCTGCTCTGCTCTGCTCTGCTCTGCTCTGCTCTGCTCTGCTCTGCACATCACTTTCCAATAATCAATTTTTTGTCAGGTATCGGTCCAAAACCTAACTAACAAAAAATTTACATGGTTCTGAAAACAATTGTATGTGGCCGATGCATCAAAAATATTTCAGAATGTGCAGCACAATAACAGAAGGCACAAAACTCTTACATTCCTGATTACTCTGTTGAAACAGCACCATAGCAAAAATATCTCTCCCGCTCTATATTATACACCCTGTATGATCAGAGGGTCCGACATGAGAACGATATTTGAAGTGAAGGAACAATGTTCTGCGCCTTGGGGTTGTTTCTCTCAGGATGTTTGTTCAAGTCGAAAGAAAAAGAAAATTAACGGAGATCCCTTCACAGCCATTTTTCCGCTATCTGAACTCGAAAGTTTCTGACGAAATGGAAAGCCATTCTCGGATTCGATAAACGAAATCCGACATTAGTCAAGTTCAGGTAGTTACTTCATTGTTTTATTGTTTTTCGGAAGTTTCGATTTGAAGAAGCAAGGGAATTCGAAGTCGATTCAATTTAATTGGATAATGACGGAGTCTGGGGCATTTCTCTATGATCTGATGGTCTTGGAACTTTCGAGTGCTTCACCATATTTCAGTTGTACTGATTTTTTTCCAATAAGATATGACGCACGAATCATCTGACAAGGATAAGGAACAATCATGAACACTCATATTTAAATCACAATACCACTATGATTATTTCATCATGAGCAATATTATACTTATACAGGGTGTTCCAAATTAAGTCGACCCCATTGCCAACTCTGTTTTTTATTGATGCTACGAATTCTGTTAAATGGACTAACTAGTAGCATTTTTAATGGCCTCGATGCCGAAAACAAAAAAAAATTGACAGTCCCATTTTCAGAATATTTCATAAAATGATATTTCTATCAATAAAACACCCTATATTTTTTCATGCATTTCGATTCGTAATAACATTCTCAACAACAAATCTCATTTGTCTTTTTTTCGTAAAGGTGAAAATAAGACAGTTTTATCAATAGGAAACATATTATAATATAACATTACAAAATATATCAAAAATGAAGTTTTAATTTCAGGGAACAGTTAGAGTAATTTTTTCTACCAAAATATGCAAAATAATGCTTAACAATGGTTCCAGAAAGAGCATAGGAAGTGAGCGTACCGGTTTCGGCTCTGATTATGGCCAAAAATGGAACAGAAACAAGGGCAATAATAGAGTGAAACATCTGGCGAAGTCGCCAGGCAACAAAAATAGAGTTTAAATTTCACGGATCAATTAGAGTAATTTTTATACCAAAATATGCAAAAGAATGCTAAAAAATGGTTCCAGAAAGAGCATAGAAAGTGAGCATACCGTTTTCGGCTTAAATCATGGCCAAAAAAACAATAGGAACAAGGGAAATAATAGAGTGAAAAATCTGGCGAAGTCGCCAGGTAACAAAATGTTTTAATTTCTTGGAACTAGTAACACAGCAAATTACTGAACAAACAGTTTCAGAAAGACAAATAATAAGACTTAAATTCATCTGTAATTTGCTATGGAATATTTCAATGAATACTTCCGAGTTCATTAGATGGCTACTAATAAGGAGTTGAACTATCTCATTGTTATGAGATACCGTAAGTCATTGTAATAAGTTAACTATAACATTATAATGAGATAATTAAATCATAATTATGAGAAAAAAATTCTAATTGTCCCTTTCTTTTCAAAAAATATCATCAAGGAACATATTTTTTATCGTTTTTTGAACAACCTTTCGCCAGTGGTAGAGCATCTTTAGACCTCCCCCACGAGAATTTCAATTCAGTAATCGAAAAAAAAACGGTCACACTTTGCATGACATTCCAACTCCTCTCGTCGTGATCAGCGTTGAACCTCTTGATAGATTGTGCAATCGGGAATATTCTTATCAAGGCGATCTCCCATTTGCGAGAGATCGCCCCTAGACGTACGTCTGTTATCTGGGCGGAAGAAAAAGCCGTGAGTGTTTTTTGCCCCGGGACAAATTCAGTTTGAGAGGACTAGGACCGTTAAATGTATTTTTCTCTGACTGATGGCCGCCGCTTTTAGATTAAGGGCTCTCGAAAAAGGAATTGATGGACATTGATTAGCTTCATTGTAATTAGAGTTTTTCGTTATCTCGCCCTCAGATAATTGGGGTAGTTTGTTATCCAAACAGATGATTAGTGTTCTTTCAGTGAGAAAAAGATGAGCATGTTCATCTATGATGAAAAAATTATATACCGGGTAAATCAAATTCGAGGGCCACTATTGGAATTTGGGAAACTATAGAGATATGAAGAAAGTCCCAAAATTCCGAGTATATCCAGAGATACGCAGGAAAAATTTTAAGAAACAATTTAAATTATTTTTGGGCGTTAGTTGATGATGGATATCAAAATAAACAGCACATTTACATTGCCATTTTGTCCCCGCTATACGACGGTATTTTCAGAAATACCATCCGACGTTTCGTCTCTTGACCTCCATCATCAACTTTATTTTTTCTTATAGGCGTCATATTGAACTGTTAAAAATTATGTCACAACTTCGCAAAACATTGAAAAAAGTCCAATTACACTTGTCAAACTAATTGATTTGTTGGTACCCCATTATCTGTTACATCTGCTGTTATTATCAAAGTTATAATTTTGTCGAATTTTTTTTTAACAAAAAACGAGATATAATATAATTATAAACTAGTTTTTAAAGAACTTCATTGGAAAATCTGTCTCTAACTACAATTGAATGATCGAAATAACACAACACTGACGGAAAAAATCCGGAACATCAAAACAACTGCTCAAAATTTCTGCCTCCTTTCTAAATACATAGACGTGCTCGCCGTCCTAAGTTTTCTGTATTTCTTGCTATATCCCTTCTTGTTTTTGACCAACACTGTTCAATAATGCTTCTCCTAAGATCCTCAACATTATTAAATTCTTGTTGGCCATAAACACTGGTTTTTAATGTGCCCCACGAAAAAGTGTCTAGTACTGTAAGGTCAGGCGACCTTGCTGGCCGTTTCATGGGAATCTTTCTTTCAAGTATTCACATGCTGCTCTGGTATTATGTGTTGTGTGTTATGTGTTGAAGCGAATATTATTTTAAATTCACGAGAGGTAAAAAGTCTAAATAATACTTAAAAGCGCCTCGGATAAACTCCAGATAAGTTTCCCTATTGAGTGTTCCATTAAAGAAATATGGACCAAGGATTTGATCTCAACAAATTCCAACCCATACGTTCAAACTCAACCCTACCTGCGGCCGAACTGCTCTAAACTTTCTAGGGTTGTTTTGGCTCTACATATGCTTATTATTTCTATTGAACAAACCACAACTAGTGAACGTGCGCTCGTCCGCCCAGATGACCCTTGAGAGAAATTGGAGAGAATCATTTCTATTCATTAGCCAATTACAATAAGTCAACCTTCGTTCAGGATCACCTAGGCATAATTTTTGGCAATTATGAATTTTGTAGCATTTTTGTCCATTTTTTTTGAGCTCCCTTCAAACACTTGATAGTGGCTCACCTGTATTTGAATCAATTTCATGTGTTGAAACTGACGGATTCATGTTTATCTAAAAAGCTGACAAATTAAAAACATTTTTGATATTTTAATAAAAGGATAGAAGTTTGTTATGGCATTTCGAATATTGTTTCTCGTATTTTCATCTAAACTACCATACTCGGTGAGATTTCTATCTAATTTTTTTGAATAATATTCTTGCTGGTAGTATTCTTTCTGGGTATAGTTGAAGATTCATTTCTGCAGTTCTCTCAGTGTTTCTGTCTGATATATAAAACAGTTTTATTATATCCCGTTTTACACTCCTTCTTTAAGAGGTATCGACAAAATGTTAATCGTGATGAAAATTTGTGCACCAACAACATATAACAAAATAAACTCAATATGCGAGACATCTTGCAAAACTTGATTTCGACAACTATAAAGAAAATTTTTTACAGATTATTGTCAAAGTGGACTGTTTAAATAGTCAATTTGCTTGAAACGATAAATCGAAGACAAATATTTATTAATTCACCTAACCTAACCTAACCCTTAGAGCACCATCGCACATAATTGTGACGCCTTATTCAAAGTATCATTAAGGTTCAGGTTACTTTTTGTATCGACCTGATACTGCTTCACATGATTGTGAAATATATAAACAAAACGTCTGTATCAAATTGGCGCGGAATATTCGTCTCCGTGAAGTTTTGTATGGCAGTAGATGGTGTGTCGTGACATCAATGGGTTTCAGAAGTAAATTCACGTTTTTTGATTCTAAAACCCAAAAAATTTTCCATTTGATGCTTGCAATCCATTGATGAGTGACCGTAATAGTGTTTTTCAGTAGAAATAATAATATATTTCAGTATCGCAGACTCAGAGAATACAATTAAATTCATCTTGCACAATTGTCAGTGTCGGTTCTCAACAGCGGCAGAATATGAAAAAAGTTTCTGAGTTGTCCTCTATTTTTATGAAAAAATTAAATCTGGATCATCTGCAGATACATCCAGCAGAACTTGGAACTCGGAATGAAAATACCAAATAATAGTTCAGAAGGATCGGAGGATGAGGAAGACAATGTTCCTTTGTCAACCTTTCAGAAACTACACTGGAAAATAGGCAGTTTTGTCAACAAGTGAGAACCGGAGAAATATAGTTGAATTTATTGAGTTTCTTGTATCTGAATTTGTTATTTTATTTATTTTGATATTTTTGTGAAGAATACATTTTAATTTTACGATGTCATCACAACTTCACTCCTGATACCCTTAATACGATTGTAGCTCATCATCACAGCATACCGTTACTCATAAAAAAATGTGAATTTTCACGATTATGACTAAACAGTGTTGAATACCGTAGTACACGATTGTGAATCTCCACAATTGTGACTCTGCATTGTTGGACACGGCACACAATTGTGAAGGTCACCAATGACCCCAAAGGACATATCGATGTGACAGAAAACACCAAAATGTAAAATTACAAAATATTTTCCATATGCTGCATCCATGTTCAATACCCAATTTTTGAATTTTGTCTCTTAGTTCTGAAAGGGCTAACCTGGCCTAATCTAACCTAACCAAACTACCCTAACATAACATAACCCATTCCTAACCTAACCCAATCTAACGTAACATAACCTATCCTAACCTAACCTAACCTAACCTAACCTAACCTAACCTAACCTAACCTAACCTATCCTAACCTAACCTAACCCAACCTAACCTAACCTAACCTAACCTAACCTAACCTAACCTAACCTAACCTAACCTATCCTAACCTAACCTAACCTATCCTAACCTAACCTAACCTAACCTAACCTAACCTAACCTAACCCAACCTAACCTAACCTAACCTAACCTAACCTAACGTAACCTAACCTAACCTAACCTAACCTAACCTAACCTAACCTAACCTAACCTAACCTAACCTAACCTAACCTAACCTAACCTAACCTAACCTAACCAAACCTAACCTAACCTATCCTAACCGAACCTAACCTAACCTAACCTAACATAACATAACATAACATAACCTATTCCTAACCTAACCCAACCTAACGTAACATAACCTAACCTAACCTAACCTAACCTAACCTAACCTAACCTAACCTAACCTAACCTAAACTAATCTAACCTAACCTAACATAACCTAACCCAGCCTAACCTAACCTAACCTAATCTAACCTAACCTAGCCTTACGTAACCCAACCTAACCTAACGTAACCTATCTTTGTAATAGTTCAGTTGCTCAATTTCACCTGTCATTCAGATACAGGGTGTGTTAATTGATTTTTAGGTCATTTATCATGTGTTCATATAGTATCACAAAAACTATTCGGTTAATTTGGACCTGATTTTAAGATGTGTACAGAATGTCGTTTATTTTTTATTTAAAACAATTTTTTTGGAAGTTCCATTGAATAAAACCGGAAATAAATTGAACTTCTCTTAAATATGGGCATTACTCCAAAACTGAAGTATTTCTTTTTGTTGTTCAACTTTTCCAAGCTTTTTTTTTCATATTTTCCATCGTATGTTACGTGTGTTTCGCTCTATTTTGTTGGTGCACGTTCAGGCTCAATTGAAATTAACAAATCTTCGGATGAGACTCACTATAAGGAACGAATATGAAATCCATCACACAATCCCGTGCATAAAATGAAATCAATATTCCGAACATAGTGTTTATAAATTATAGCTGTAGAGCGAAGGGACGTTCGAAGTGTACATTGTGTGAATCGAATTTGTGAAGGTATGTGCGTTTGATATTCATTGTGGTTCAGGGAAACCGTTTCGACATATTTATTACCAAATGGGGTGTGACTTTATAGATGACAATACCATATGAAAGTGAATGTAGCCGCGAGCAAGGCAACTGATTTATTCTACGACAATTCGGATTTCGACACGTTGGCGAATTGAGTGAGTTGATATTTGAAGTGGGTATATGTGGTATATCCTCGACAGAAATGAAGGTACGTTCAGGGACAACAAAAAAAAATGTTGAGAGTTCTGCATTACTTTCATAATTACCATGATTATTTTTTGACAATTCTTGCAACCAATCGAAACCATCTATCAAAGCATTCATGTACGTTCAGGCCAATCACAGCATAGTGGAAATTTTCTACCTTGAAAATTGCAGCGGGATTTTATTTGTGGTATTTTATTTTTATTATGTGACAACTGATACTTTTGATCTGATCATCAGTTTGCATGATAAGTGAAAAATGATTCGAAAATCAACTAGAATTAGCGTGGTGAGGAGGAGAAGCAGTTGATGATGAACATTGTTCGATTGATTGAAGAATCGAGTTTGACGTTTTCTTCTTATGAAACATGGGATCTTCTACATATCTTTCTGCTACTGATGTGCTATTTCAGCTACCATATTTTTTCAATGCTGATATGTCTCGTAAATGTTACTTTATTGCTGTAATTATACTAATTTAATCATTATGAAACAATTGGCGATCGCAGAATTGCTCTATATTCGTGTTAAAGACTTCATCTGGAATTGGAAGGAGTTGGTTCCCTCCATATTTTTTGTTTCAGTCCTATTCGTGAAATCTTTGACGTTATATCCCTTTTATATGCCATACCTTGAATCTAAGCATACACAAATCATATATTTTTGGTATTTTTGGAGTTAGGAAATGATCTTTTCCTAATAATGAGAGACAGTGTAAAATACGTCGGAATCATTTGAATAACTGAGATTCTTTTACGATAAATAATTTGTGAGCCCCAAAAATTTTATGAAACTTATAATATAGAATTCTCCTCTTTCAAATTGTTGACAACAAAGGCCACAGCATAGAAATAAAACTGGTGGCTACTTTGAAGTCCTTTTGACTGTGTTCCCCTAATCTACCGTATACAAAATTTGGAATTTATTTCGCAGAACTACTCTAGGATCCTAAAAGGAACCGTACGGAATCATCTGCATTACTCCATTAACTCAAAAAATCTCCTAGAGAGTTCTGCTATACAAACGACCCCATTCTTTTAGCGCTATTTCCTCCACACCAGCTCCAACTCATTTGTACCCTTTCCTTTGTAATTATTACACTGGCAACAAACTATGCAACTCTCCTTGCACTAGCCATACGGGTCGCAACACCTCTCCAACAACAAACGAGTCGAGCCTGATTGAGCAATAAACAATTCATGATATTTGTCGGCCGCTAGCTTCACAGAGCCTTGTTTATTCAACTCCCATTGCAGACTCACTCCGAAAATGTTTATTCATTCATGAACCTAATGGCGAGATGGCTTTGAAAAATTGTACACGCACTGCAGTCCGGGGAATTAAACCAACATTTCTATGCGGATATTGTGAAAAATCCGCGATGTGTTTGGAAATGTCGCCAACGCCGATGTGGAACGTTTCGAATTGGGATTTAATCATGATTGGAGTTTCACCGAAACTATAAACAAAAATAGTCTATAGTTACCTCTGAACGTGATACATCGCATGAGCTTGATGAAATATTACTTAAAATTAACATACGAACCTTACATTTTATCATTACATCACGCTTACATCAACAAACCGTTTCATAACCTCATAATATTGCTTTAAAACCAAGTTAATGTAATCTAAAGAAAGCAACTTTCCAAAATTCCAAAGTTACATAGAAGTAAAATAAGACATGTAACGTTATTGCAATGTTTCATACTGAACTTTAATTGAGCTTGTTACATTACGCTTACATCAACATACCTTTTCATAACTCAATAATATTGCTTGAACACCAAGGTTAAATGTAATCTAACAAAAACAACTTTCCAAAGTTACCTAGATTTGAAGTGAGACATGAAAGGTTATTGCAATGTTTCATACTGAACTTTAAATGAGATTGTTACATTACGCTTACATTAACATACCTTTTCATAACTTTATAATTGCTTCAGCACCAAGTTAAATATAATCTAATAAAAGCAACTTTCCAAAGTTACCCAGAAGTAAAATGAGACACGTAACGTTGTTGCAATGTTTCATACTGAACTTGAAAGCAGCTTGTTATATCACGCTTACATCAACATACCTTTTCATAACTTAATAATATTGCTTTAGCACCAAGTTGAAAGTAATCTAAAAAGCAACTTTTCAAAGTTATCTAGGATATGAATCCGATAGATGTAATAATAGGAGAAAGATTGACGTCGACGGCAATTTTCTTCTATATTAAAAATCATTCATTATTTCCGAAAGTGAAAATTTTGAAAAATATCAGGGCATTAAGAGCTGGATAAAAATATTACTTTTCATTGCATTACATTTCTTTGCATTGGTAGGTAAAATTCGTCACTTCTGACTCATCTTCCCATGAAAACCTCTTAGAGCAAAGAAGAAAAAATGCGTTAGTCAAAGAAAAGATATTTCGTAAAACAACTCTCACCGGAAATGGGTTGATATACCTGCAGAAACGTCAAAATCCAACAACAAACCAAAGCTAATAGTCTGTGATAATCTCCACTTCTATTTCTCCGAAAGAACTCACAGCCTTCAAAAACAACCTTTTACCAACTTTCATTTTTGTGAATCCGACGTTTTCATTATCTCGGGAAGAATCAGCTGTCAGTAGCTTCTTGGAGATTAGGGCTTTTTACTTAGGAAGATTGACAAGCGCGAATTGTAATGATGAGAGTCAATATATGAATAATAGTTTCTGTAATGACATTCCACAAGAAGAGAATCGAATAAACAGTGCTCTTTGTGGGAAGATTATGAATGTGAAAGATTCAAAAGGAGTTTGAGTAGGTAAGCGTAATCCAAAGACAATTATCGATAATATTCTCAAGTAGCAGGTAAATAATACTGATGCCTTCCTAATCCCTGATCTAAACACTATTTTTGCCACCTTATTTTAAAAATATGTCTTCACAAAAGAGACAGTTTTGTTATAATTGCAATGAATGATTAACACGCTAATGATGAAGTAATAACAATAACTGAGATGCCATTCCATCATTATACAGTGTCCTTCATAAAGCTAATCCCTTTTGGTAGAAGAAAAATTCTAAAGATTGGTATAAGAATGTTCCAGTTGGAATCATTGAAATTATACTAAACGAATAATTTCAATGAAGTCTAAACCATTTCCCCTCCACACCATCCGAAATTGTGGAAATTTGAGACAAATATCTGACAATAAACAACCACTTTCCCCCACGAACATTGAATTACAACCGGCATCTATTTGGGCAATGTTTCTCCAAGTATTCGTATATTTGAAATTTCCTTTATACATGAAAGTTTTCAATAGAAAAAAAAGTGGTTTGACCAGACGCTCCGATGAGTCTTTACAGAAAGCGCTGTAGAGAGCTTTGATTTTTACCACTATTTACGAAGTAATTTTTGGCCAGCCACTCAACTTCTCTCGAGTTCAGAACTGTTGGGAAGATCAAAGCGGAGCTTTCTAATATAAAACGCATTTCTGTGCCGAACTTTCATCCTCTTTGCGCCCGGGACAAAAGGATCATCTGTGATGTCCACCAGGGCAACCGAGATCGTGCCGATTTGATCCCTAACTGAAAGCTTTCGGTTAATTAGCCGCGTGCGGGGGGGTTTGCCGCAGGGTGAATGGAATTGCGGGGGAATCTCTTAACAGGTATTTTTTGGTATTTAATTGGTTCAGAAACAAAAGCATTCATTGACTAGAGCAAACATTTCTTTTCAAAATACGAATCTATGAGAAGTTACGTCTATGATAACGAAATTTTTGACAATGTGATATGGTCTGTAGAGTGTTTTAATTCAAATATTACACCAAAAATAATAGAAAAATTGCATGAGAAATTTATAAAATTAAATTGATTTTTTAATAGTTTGAACATATCTTCTATGAACAAGCCCTCGATGCATCTATTGAAAAAATTGGACTACCTGAATATAAGATCAGGGGTTCCCCAAGGCTCAGTCATAGGGCCCTTTTGCTTTAGATTCTTGACCTTTCATATTTGCGTTCATTTGTCAAATGGTAAAGGAAAAATGTGGTTATCACAGAAGTATTCATACAGTTTCATAAATTCAATAGTTTCCAGTGAAAATCAAATTAAGTATGAAACTAAATATCAAGATAAAAAATTAAAGAATTGTTGTTATTTTGTACCTAAATAACAAAATCCATTATTTTTTCGTATTATTTTATAAATTTACGCAAAATTCAACAATTTACTCACCTACTATCGAATGCTCATATGCTATTTTGAGTGTATCTGATGATTTTATATTTTTCATGATTTTTAGGGGTCTACCCCTTAGGACTTTTTTCCATATTTTTTCATCATTCCGAATCGATTGGCGTTCGCAGAATTGCTCTATCTTCAACTGTTCTCGAGTTAAAAAGTTCATCTTGAGTTTAGAGACATTATTTCCCTTCAAAACTTTATTTTCGTAATTTTTTCATTAATTTTCGCAAAATTCAACAACTTACCCATCTGCTCTCAAATGCGCATATGCTATTTTAAGTGTATCTTAGGACTTTTTTCCATATTTTTTGATTATTTTTTTCACGGTATTGAAATTCACAGAATATACTAATTTCATCATTCTGAATCGATTGGCGTTCGCAGAATTGCTCTATCTTCAACTGTTCTCGAGTTGAAAAGTTCATCTTGAGTTTAGAGACATTATTTCCCTTCAAGACTTTATTTTCGTAATTTTTTCATTAATTTTCGCAAAATTCAACAACTTACCCATCTGCTCTCAAATGCGCATATGCTATTTTAAGTGTATCTTAGGACTTTTTTCCATATTTTTCTTTATTTTTTTCACGGTCTTGAAATTCACAGAATATACTAATTTCATCATTCTGAATCGATTGGCGTTCGCAGAATTGCTCTATCTTCAACTGTTCTCGAGTTGAAAAGTTCATCTTGAGTTTAGAGACATTATTTCCCTTCAAGACTTTATTTTCGTAATTTTTTCATTAATTTTCGCAAAATTCAACAACTTACACATCTGCTCTCAAATGCGCATATGCTATTTTGAGTGTATCGGATGATTTTATATTTTTCACGATTTTTAGGGGTATTCCCCTCAGGACTTTTTTCCATATTTTTACTTTATTTTTTTTACGGACTTGAAATTCACAGAATATACTAATTTCATCATTCTGAATCCATTGGCTTTCGCAGAATTGCTCTTTCTTCAACCGTTCTCGAGTTGAAAAGTTCATCTTGAGTTTAGAGACATTATTTCCCTTCAAGACTTTATTTTCGTAATTTTTTCATTAATTTTCGCAAAATTCAACAACTTACACATCTGCTCTCAAATGCGCATATGCTATTTTGAGTGTATCGGATGATTTTATATTTTTCACGATTTTTAGGGGTATTCCCCTCAGGACTTTTTTCCATATTTTTACTTTATTTTTTTTACGGACTTGAAATTCACAGAATATACTAATTTCATCATTCTGAATCCATTGGCTTTCGCAGAATTGCTCTTTCTTCAACCGTTCTCGAGTTGAAAAGTTCATCTTGAGTTTAGAGACATTATTTCCCTTCAAGACTTTATTTTCGTAATTTTTTCATTAATTTTCGCAAAATTCAACAACTTACACATCTGCTCTCAAATGCGCATATGCTATTTTGAGTGTATCGGATGATTTTATATTTTTCACGATTTTTAGGGGTATTCCCCTCAGGACTTTTTTCCATATTTTTACTTTATTTTTTTTACGGACTTGAAATTCACAGAATATACTAATTTCATCATTCTGAATCCATTGGCTTTCGCAGAATTGCTCTTTCTTCAACCGTTCTCGAGTTGAAAAGTTCATCTTGAGTTTAGAGACATTATTTCCCTTCAAGACTTTATTTTCGTAATTTTTTCATTAATTTTCGCAAAATTCAACAACTTACACATCTGCTCTCAAATGCGCATATGCTATTTTGAGTGTATCGGATGATTTTATATTTTTCACGATTTTTAGGGGTATTCCCCTCAGGACTTTTTTCCATATTTTTACTTTATTTTTTTTACGGACTTGAAATTCACAGAATATACTAATTTCATCATTCTGAATCCATTGGCTTTCGCAGAATTGCTCTATCTTCAACTGTTCTCGAGTTGAAAAGTTCATCTTGAGTTTAGAGACATTATTTCCCTTCAAGACTTTATTTTCGTAATTTTTTCATTAATTTTCGCAAAATTCAACAACTTACACATCTGCTCTCAAATGCGCATATGCTATTTTGAGTGTATCGGATGATTTTATATTTTTCACGATTTTTAGGGGTATTCCCCTCAGGACTTTTTTCCATATTTTTACTTTATTTTTTTTACGGACTTGAAATTCACAGAATATACTAATTTCATCATTCTGAATCCATTGGCTTTCGCAGAATTGCTCTTTCTTCAACCGTTCTCGAGTTGAAAAGTTCATCTTGAGTTTAGAGACATTATTTCCCTTCAAGACTTTATTTTCGTAATTTTTTCATTAATTTTCGCAAAATTCAACAACTTACACATCTGCTCTCAAATGCGCATATGCTATTTTGAGTGTATCGGATGATTTTATATTTTTCACGATTTTTAGGGGTATTCCCCTCAGGACTTTTTTCCATATTTTTACTTTATTTTTTTTACGGACTTGAAATTCACAGAATATACTAATTTCATCATTCTGAATCCATTGGCTTTCGCAGAATTGCTCTTTCTTCAACCGTTCTCGAGTTGAAAAGTTCATCTTGAGTTTAGAGACATTATTTCCCTTCAAGACTTTATTTTCGTAATTTTTTCATTAATTTTCGCAAAATTCAACAACTTACACATCTGCTCTCAAATGCGCATATGCTATTTTGAGTGTATCGGATGATTTTATATTTTTCACGATTTTTAGGGGTATTCCCCTCAGGACTTTTTTCCATATTTTTACTTTATTTTTTTTACGGACTTGAAATTCACAGAATATACTAATTTCATCATTCTGAATCCATTGGCTTTCGCAGAATTGCTCTTTCTTCAACCGTTCTCGAGTTGAAAAGTTCATCTTGAGTTTAGAGACATTATTTCCCTTCAAGACTTTATTTTCGTAATTTTTTCATTAATTTTCGCAAAATTCAACAACTTACCCATCTGCTCTCAAATGCGCATATGCTATTTTGAGTGTATCGGATGATTTTATATTTTTCACGATTTTTAGGGGTATTCCCCTCAGGACTTTTTTCCATATTTTTACTTTATTTTTTTTACGGACTTGAAATTCACAGAATATACTAATTTCATCATTCTGAATCCATTGGCTTTCGCAGAATTGCTCTTTCTTCAACCGTTCTCGAGTTGAAAAGTTCATCTTGAGTTTAGAGACATTATTTCCCTTCAAGACTTTATTTTCGTAATTTTTTCATTAATTTTCGCAAAATTCAACAACTTACCCATCTGCTCTCAAATGCGCATATGCTATTTTGAGTGTATCGGATGATTTTATATTTTTCACGATTTTTAGGGGTATTCCCCTCAGGACTTTTTTCCATATTTTTACTTTATTTTTTTTACGGACTTGAAATTCACAGAATATACTAATTTCATCATTCTGAATCCATTGGCTTTCGCAGAATTGCTCTTTCTTCAACCGTTCTCGAGTTGAAAAGTTCATCTTGAGTTTAGAGACATTATTTCCCTTCAAGACTTTATTTTCGTAATTTTTTCATTAATTTTCGCAAAATTCAACAACTTACCCATCTGCTCTCAAATGCGCATATGCTATTTTGAGTGTATCGGATGATTTTATATTTTTCACGATTTTTAGGGGTATTCCCCTCAGGACTTTTTTCCATATTTTTACTTTATTTTTTTTACGGACTTGAAATTCACAGAATATACTAATTTCATCATTCTGAATCCATTGGCTTTCGCAGAATTGCTCTTTCTTCAACCGTTCTCGAGTTGAAAAGTTCATCTTGAGTTTAGAGACATTATTTCCCTTCAAGACTTTATTTTCGTAATTTTTTCATTAATTTTCGCAAAATTCAACAACTTACCCATCTGCTCTCAAATGCGCATATGCTATTTTGAGTGTATCGGATGATTTTATATTTTTCACGATTTTTAGGGGTATTCCCCTCAGGACTTTTTTCCATATTTTTACTTTATTTTTTTTACGGACTTGAAATTCACAGAATATACTAATTTCATCATTCTGAATCCATTGGCTTTCGCAGAATTGCTCTTTCTTCAACCGTTCTCGAGTTGAAAAGTTCATCTTGAGTTTAGAGACATTATTTCCCTTCAAGACTTTATTTTCGTAATTTTTTCATTAATTTTCGCAAAATTCAACAACTTACACATCTGCTCTCAAATGCGCATATGCTATTTTGAGTGTATCGGATGATTTTATATTTTTCACGATTTTTAGGGGTATTCCCCTCAGGACTTTTTTCCATATTTTTACTTTATTTTTTTTACGGACTTGAAATTCACAGAATATACTAATTTCATCATTCTGAATCCATTGGCTTTCGCAGAATTGCTCTTTCTTCAACCGTTCTCGAGTTGAAAAGTTCATCTTGAGTTTAGAGACATTATTTCCCTTCAAGACTTTATTTTCGTAATTTTTTCATTAATTTTCGCAAAATTCAACAACTTACCCATCTGCTCTCAAATGCGCATATGCTATTTTAAGTGTATCTTAGGACTTTTTTCCATATTTTTTGATTATTTTTTTCACGGTATTGAAATTCACAGAATATACTAATTTCATCATTCTGAATCGATTGGCGTTCGCAGAATTGCTCTATCTTCAACTGTTCTCGAGTTGAAAAGTTCATCTTGAGTTTAGAGACATTATTTCCCTTCAAGACTTTATTTTCGTAATTTTTTCATTAATTTTCGCAAAATTCAACAACTTACCCATCTGCTCTCAAATGCGCATATGCTATTTTGAGTGTATCGGATGATTTTATATTTTTCACGATTTTTAGGGGTATTCCCCTCAGGACTTTTTTCCATATTTTTACTTTATTTTTTTTACGGACTTGAAATTCACAGAATATACTAATTTCATCATTCTGAATCCATTGGCTTTCGCAGAATTGCTCTTTCTTCAACCGTTCTCGAGTTGAAAAGTTCATCTTGAGTTTAGAGACATTATTTCCCTTCAAGACTTTATTTTCGTAATTTTTTCATTAATTTTCGCAAAATTCAACAACTTACACATCTGCTCTCAAATGCGCATATGCTATTTTGAGTGTATCGGATGATTTTATATTTTTCACGATTTTTAGGGGTATTCCCCTCAGGACTTTTTTCCATATTTTTACTTTATTTTTTTTACGGACTTGAAATTCACAGAATATACTAATTTCATCATTCTGAATCCATTGGCTTTCGCAGAATTGCTCTTTCTTCAACCGTTCTCGAGTTGAAAAGTTCATCTTGAGTTTAGAGACATTATTTCCCTTCAAGACTTTATTTTCGTAATTTTTTCATTAATTTTCGCAAAATTCAACAACTTACACATCTGCTCTCAAATGCGCATATGCTATTTTGAGTGTATCGGATGATTTTATATTTTTCACGATTTTTAGGGGTATTCCCCTCAGGACTTTTTTCCATATTTTTACTTTATTTTTTTTACGGACTTGAAATTCACAGAATATACTAATTTCATCATTCTGAATCGATTGGCGTTCGCAGAATTGCTCTATCTTCAACTGTTCTCGAGTTGAAAAGTTCATCTTGAGTTTAGAGACATTATTTCCCTTCAAGACTTTATTTTCGTAATTTTTTCATTAATTTTCGCAAAATTCAACAACTTACACATCTGCTCTCAAATGCGCATATGCTATTTTGAGTGTATCGGATGATTTTATATTTTTCACGATTTTTAGGGGTATTCCCCTCAGGACTTTTTTCCATATTTTTACTTTATTTTTTTTACGGACTTGAAATTCACAGAATATACTAATTTCATCATTCTGAATCGATTGGCGTTCGCAGAATTGCTCTATCTTCAACTGTTCTCGAGTTGAAAAGTTCATCTTGAGTTTAGAGACATTATTTCCCTTCAAGACTTTATTTTCGTAATTTTTTCATTAATTTTCGCAAAATTCAACAACTTACACATCTGCTCTCAAATGCGCATATGCTATTTTGAGTGTATCGGATGATTTTATATTTTTCACGATTTTTAGGGGTATTCCCCTCAGGACTTTTTTCCATATTTTTACTTTATTTTTTTTACGGACTTGAAATTCACAGAATATACTAATTTCATCATTCTGAATCGATTGGCGTTCGCAGAATTGCTCTATCTTCAACTGTTCTCGAGTTGAAAAGTTCATCTTGAGTTTAGAGACATTATTTCCCTTCAAGACTTTATTTTCGTAATTTTTTCATTAATTTTCGCAAAATTCAACAACTTACACATCTGCTCTCAAATGCGCATATGCTATTTTGAGTGTATCGGATGATTTTATATTTTTCACGATTTTTAGGGGTATTCCCCTCAGGACTTTTTTCCATATTTTTACTTTATTTTTTTTACGGACTTGAAATTCACAGAATATACTAATTTCATCATTCTGAATCCATTGGCTTTCGCAGAATTGCTCTTTCTTCAACCGTTCTCGAGTTGAAAAGTTCATCTTGAGTTTAGAGACATTATTTCCCTTCAAGACTTTATTTTCGTAATTTTTTCATTAATTTTCGCAAAATTCAACAACTTACACATCTGCTCTCAAATGCGCATATGCTATTTTGAGTGTATCGGATGATTTTATATTTTTCACGATTTTTAGGGGTATTCCCCTCAGGACTTTTTTCCATATTTTTACTTTATTTTTTTTACGGACTTGAAATTCACAGAATATACTAATTTCATCATTCTGAATCCATTGGCTTTCGCAGAATTGCTCTATCTTCAACTGTTCTCGAGTTGAAAAGTTCATCTTGAGTTTAGAGACATTATTTCCCTTCAAGACTTTATTTTCGTAATTTTTTCATTAATTTTCGCAAAATTCAACAACTTACCCATCTGCTCTCAAATGCGCATATGCTATTTTAAGTGTATCTTAGGACTTTTTTCCATATTTTTCTTTATTTTTTTCACGGTCTTGAAATTCACAGAATATACTAATTTCATCATTCTGAATCGATTGGCGTTCGCAGAATTGCTCTATCTTCAACTGTTCTCGAGTTGAAAAGTTCATCTTGAGTTTAGAGACATTATTTCCCTTCAAGACTTTATTTTCGTAATTTTTTCATTAATTTTCGCAAAATTCAACAACTTACACATCTGCTCTCAAATGCGCATATGCTATTTTGAGTGTATCGGATGATTTTATATTTTTCACGATTTTTAGGGGTATTCCCCTCAGGACTTTTTTCCATATTTTTACTTTATTTTTTTTACGGACTTGAAATTCACAGAATATACTAATTTCATCATTCTGAATCCATTGGCTTTCGCAGAATTGCTCTATCTTCAACTGTTCTCGAGTTGAAAAGTTCATCTTGAGTTTAGAGACATTATTTCCCTTCAAGACTTTATTTTCGTAATTTTTTCATTAATTTTCGCAAAATTCAACAACTTACCCATCTGCTCTCAAATGCGCATATGCTATTTTAAGTGTATCTTAGGACTTTTTTCCATATTTTTTGATTATTTTTTTCACGGTATTGAAATTCACAGAATATACTAATTTCATCATTCTGAATCGATTGGCGTTCGCAGAATTGCTCTATCTTCAACTGTTCTCGAGTTGAAAAGTTCATCTTGAGTTTAGAGACATTATTTCCCTTCAAGACTTTATTTTCGTAATTTTTTCATTAATTTTCGCAAAATTCAACAACTTACACATCTGCTCTCAAATGCGCATATGCTATTTTGAGTGTATCGGATGATTTTATATTTTTCACGATTTTTAGGGGTATTCCCCTCAGGACTTTTTTCCATATTTTTACTTTATTTTTTTTACGGACTTGAAATTCACAGAATATACTAATTTCATCATTCTGAATCGATTGGCGTTCGCAGAATTGCTCTATCTTCAACTGTTCTCGAGTTGAAAAGTTCATCTTGAGTTTAGAGACATTATTTCCCTTCAAGACTTTATTTTCGTAATTTTTTCATTAATTTTCGCAAAATTCAACAACTTACACATCTGCTCTCAAATGCGCATATGCTATTTTGAGTGTATCGGATGATTTTATATTTTTCACGATTTTTAGGGGTATTCCCCTCAGGACTTTTTTCCATATTTTTACTTTATTTTTTTTACGGACTTGAAATTCACAGAATATACTAATTTCATCATTCTGAATCCATTGGCTTTCGCAGAATTGCTCTTTCTTCAACCGTTCTCGAGTTGAAAAGTTCATCTTGAGTTTAGAGACATTATTTCCCTTCAAGACTTTATTTTCGTAATTTTTTCATTAATTTTCGCAAAATTCAACAACTTACACATCTGCTCTCAAATGCGCATATGCTATTTTGAGTGTATCGGATGATTTTATATTTTTCACGATTTTTAGGGGTATTCCCCTCAGGACTTTTTTCCATATTTTTACTTTATTTTTTTTACGGACTTGAAATTCACAGAATATACTAATTTCATCATTCTGAATCGATTGGCGTTCGCAGAATTGCTCTATCTTCAACTGTTCTCGAGTTGAAAAGTTCATCTTGAGTTTAGAGACATTATTTCCCTTCAAGACTTTATTTTCGTAATTTTTTCATTAATTTTCGCAAAATTCAACAACTTACACATCTGCTCTCAAA
>OY293418.1:67307739-67383503 GCA_958502065.1 Chrysolina americana | reverse complement strand
GATTTTTAGGGGTATTCCCCTCAGGACTTTTTTCCATATTTTTACTTTATTTTTTTTACGGACTTGAAATTCACAGAATATACTAATTTCATCATTCTGAATCCATTGGCTTTCGCAGAATTGCTCTTTCTTCAACCGTTCTCGAGTTGAAAAGTTCATCTTGAGTTTAGAGACATTATTTCCCTTCAAGACTTTATTTTCGTAATTTTTTCATTAATTTTCGCAAAAATTCAACAACTTACACATCTGCTCTCAAATGCGCAATGCTATTTTGAGTGTATCGGATGATTTTATATTTTTCACGATTTTTAGGGGTATTCCCCTCAGGACTTTTTTCCATATTTTTACTTTATTTTTTTTACGGACTTGAAATTCACAGAATATACTAATTTCATCATTCTGAATCCATTGGCTTTCGCAGAATTGCTCTTTCTTCAACCGTTCTCGAGTTGAAAAGTTCATCTTGAGTTTAGAGACATTATTCCCTTCAAGACTTTATTTTCGTAATTTTTTCATTAATTTTCGCAAAATTCAACAACTTACACATCTGCTCTCAAATGCGCATATGCTATTTTAAGTGTATCTTAGGACTTTTTTTCCATATTTTTCTTTATTTTTTCACGTCTTGAAATTCACAGAATATACTAATTTCATCATTCTGAATCGATTGGCGTTCGCAGAATTGCTCTATCTTCAACTGTTCTCGAGTTGAAAAGTTCATCTTGAGTTTAGAGACATTATTTCCCTTCAAGACTTTATTTTCGTAATTTTTTCATTAATTTTCGCAAAATTCAACAACTTACACATCTGCTCTCAAATGCGCATATGCTATTTTGAGTGTATCGGATGATTTTATATTTTCACGATTTTTAGGGGTATTCCCCTCAGGACTTTTTTCCATATTTTTACTTTATTTTTTTACGGACTTGAAATTCACAGAATATACTAATTTCATCATGATCCATTGGCTTTCGCAGAATTGCTCTTTCTTCAACCGTTCTCGAGTTGAAAAGTTCATCTTGAGTTTAGAGACATTATTTCCCTTCAAGACTTTATTTTCGTATTTTTCATTAATTTTCGCAAAATTCAACAACTTACACATCTGCTCTCAAATGCGCATATGCTATTTTGAGTGTATTCGGATGATTTTATATTTTTCACGATTTTTAGGGGTATTCCCCTCAGGACTTTTTTCCATATTTTTACTTTATTTTTTTTACGGACTGAAATTCACAGAATATACTAATTTCATCATTCTGAATCCATTGGCTTTCGCAGAATTGCTCTTTCTTCAACCGTTCTCGAGTTGAAAAGTTCATCTTGAGTTTAGAGACATTATTTCCCTTCAAGACTTTATTTTCGTAATTTTTTCATTAATTTCGCAAAATTCAACAACTTACACATCTGCTCTCAAATGCGCATATGCTATTTTAAGTGTATCTTAGGACTTTTTTCCATATTTTTCTTTATTTTTTTCACGGTCTTGAAATTCACAGAATATACTAATTTCATCATTCTGAATCGATTGGCGTTCGCAGAATTGCTCTATCTTCAACTGTTCTCGAGTTGAAAAGTTCATCTTGAGTTTAGAGACATTATTTCCCTTCAAGACTTTATTTTCGTAATTTTTTCATTAATTTTCGCAAAATTCAACAACTTACCCATCTGCTCTCAAATGCGCATATGCTATTTTAAGTGTATCTTAGGACTTTTTTCCATATTTTTCTTTATTTTTTTCACGGTCTTGAAATTCACAGAATATACTAATTTCATCATTCTGAATCGATTGGCGTTCGCAGAATTGCTCTATCTTCAACTGTTCTCGAGTTGAAAAGTTCATCTTGAGTTTAGAGACATTATTTCCCTTCAAGACTTTATTTTCGTAATTTTTTCATTAATTTTCGCAAAATTCAACAACTTACACATCTGCTCTCAAATGCGCATATGCTATTTTGAGTGTATCGGATGATTTTATATTTTTCACGATTTTTAGGGGTATTCCCCTCAGGACTTTTTTCCATATTTTTACTTTATTTTTTTTACGGACTTGAAATTCACAGAATATACTAATTTCATCATTCTGAATCCATTGGCTTTCGCAGAATTGCTCTTTCTTCAACCGTTCTCGAGTTGAAAAGTTCATCTTGAGTTTAGAGACATTATTTCCCTTCAAGACTTTATTTTCGTAATTTTTTCATTAATTTTCGCAAAATTCAACAACTTACACATCTGCTCTCAAATGCGCATATGCTATTTTGAGTGTATCGGATGATTTTATATTTTTCACGATTTTTAGGGGTATTCCCCTCAGGACTTTTTTCCATATTTTTACTTTATTTTTTTTACGGACTTGAAATTCACAGAATATACTAATTTCATCATTCTGAATCCATTGGCTTTCGCAGAATTGCTCTTTCTTCAACCGTTCTCGAGTTGAAAAGTTCATCTTGAGTTTAGAGACATTATTTCCCTTCAAGACTTTATTTTCGTAATTTTTTCATTAATTTTCGCAAAATTCAACAACTTACACATCTGCTCTCAAATGCGCATATGCTATTTTGAGTGTATCGGATGATTTTATATTTTTCACGATTTTTAGGGGTATTCCCCTCAGGACTTTTTTCCATATTTTTACTTTATTTTTTTTACGGACTTGAAATTCACAGAATATACTAATTTCATCATTCTGAATCCATTGGCTTTCGCAGAATTGCTCTTTCTTCAACCGTTCTCGAGTTGAAAAGTTCATCTTGAGTTTAGAGACATTATTTCCCTTCAAGACTTTATTTTCGTAATTTTTTCATTAATTTTCGCAAAATTCAACAACTTACACATCTGCTCTCAAATGCGCATATGCTATTTTGAGTGTATCGGATGATTTTATATTTTTCACGATTTTTAGGGGTATTCCCCTCAGGACTTTTTTCCATATTTTTACTTTATTTTTTTTACGGACTTGAAATTCACAGAATATACTAATTTCATCATTCTGAATCCATTGGCTTTCGCAGAATTGCTCTATCTTCAACTGTTCTCGAGTTGAAAAGTTCATCTTGAGTTTAGAGACATTATTTCCCTTCAAGACTTTATTTTCGTAATTTTTTCATTAATTTTCGCAAAATTCAACAACTTACCCATCTGCTCTCAAATGCGCATATGCTATTTTAAGTGTATCTTAGGACTTTTTTCCATATTTTTTGATTATTTTTTTCACGGTATTGAAATTCACAGAATATACTAATTTCATCATTCTGAATCGATTGGCGTTCGCAGAATTGCTCTATCTTCAACTGTTCTCGAGTTGAAAAGTTCATCTTGAGTTTAGAGACATTATTTCCCTTCAAGACTTTATTTTCGTAATTTTTTCATTAATTTTCGCAAAATTCAACAACTTACCCATCTGCTCTCAAATGCGCATATGCTATTTTAAGTGTATCTTAGGACTTTTTTCCATATTTTTCTTTATTTTTTTCACGGTCTTGAAATTCACAGAATATACTAATTTCATCATTCTGAATCGATTGGCGTTCGCAGAATTGCTCTATCTTCAACTGTTCTCGAGTTGAAAAGTTCATCTTGAGTTTAGAGACATTATTTCCCTTCAAGACTTTATTTTCGTAATTTTTTCATTAATTTTCGCAAAATTCAACAACTTACACATCTGCTCTCAAATGCGCATATGCTATTTTGAGTGTATCGGATGATTTTATATTTTTCACGATTTTTAGGGGTATTCCCCTCAGGACTTTTTTCCATATTTTTACTTTATTTTTTTTACGGACTTGAAATTCACAGAATATACTAATTTCATCATTCTGAATCCATTGGCTTTCGCAGAATTGCTCTTTCTTCAACCGTTCTCGAGTTGAAAAGTTCATCTTGAGTTTAGAGACATTATTTCCCTTCAAGACTTTATTTTCGTAATTTTTTCATTAATTTTCGCAAAATTCAACAACTTACACATCTGCTCTCAAATGCGCATATGCTATTTTGAGTGTATCGGATGATTTTATATTTTTCACGATTTTTAGGGGTATTCCCCTCAGGACTTTTTTCCATATTTTTACTTTATTTTTTTTACGGACTTGAAATTCACAGAATATACTAATTTCATCATTCTGAATCCATTGGCTTTCGCAGAATTGCTCTTTCTTCAACCGTTCTCGAGTTGAAAAGTTCATCTTGAGTTTAGAGACATTATTTCCCTTCAAGACTTTATTTTCGTAATTTTTTCATTAATTTTCGCAAAATTCAACAACTTACACATCTGCTCTCAAATGCGCATATGCTATTTTGAGTGTATCGGATGATTTTATATTTTTCACGATTTTTAGGGGTATTCCCCTCAGGACTTTTTTCCATATTTTTACTTTATTTTTTTTACGGACTTGAAATTCACAGAATATACTAATTTCATCATTCTGAATCCATTGGCTTTCGCAGAATTGCTCTTTCTTCAACCGTTCTCGAGTTGAAAAGTTCATCTTGAGTTTAGAGACATTATTTCCCTTCAAGACTTTATTTTCGTAATTTTTTCATTAATTTTCGCAAAATTCAACAACTTACACATCTGCTCTCAAATGCGCATATGCTATTTTGAGTGTATCGGATGATTTTATATTTTTCACGATTTTTAGGGGTATTCCCCTCAGGACTTTTTTCCATATTTTTACTTTATTTTTTTTACGGACTTGAAATTCACAGAATATACTAATTTCATCATTCTGAATCCATTGGCTTTCGCAGAATTGCTCTATCTTCAACTGTTCTCGAGTTGAAAAGTTCATCTTGAGTTTAGAGACATTATTTCCCTTCAAGACTTTATTTTCGTAATTTTTTCATTAATTTTCGCAAAATTCAACAACTTACCCATCTGCTCTCAAATGCGCATATGCTATTTTAAGTGTATCTTAGGACTTTTTTCCATATTTTTCTTTATTTTTTTCACGGTCTTGAAATTCACAGAATATACTAATTTCATCATTCTGAATCGATTGGCGTTCGCAGAATTGCTCTATCTTCAACTGTTCTCGAGTTGAAAAGTTCATCTTGAGTTTAGAGACATTATTTCCCTTCAAGACTTTATTTTCGTAATTTTTTCATTAATTTTCGCAAAATTCAACAACTTACCCATCTGCTCTCAAATGCGCATATGCTATTTTAAGTGTATCTTAGGACTTTTTTCCATATTTTTTGATTATTTTTTTCACGGTATTGAAATTCACAGAATATACTAATTTCATCATTCTGAATCGATTGGCGTTCGCAGAATTGCTCTATCTTCAACTGTTCTCGAGTTGAAAAGTTCATCTTGAGTTTAGAGACATTATTTCCCTTCAAGACTTTATTTTCGTAATTTTTTCATTAATTTTCGCAAAATTCAACAACTTACCCATCTGCTCTCAAATGCGCATATGCTATTTTAAGTGTATCTTAGGACTTTTTTCCATATTTTTCTTTATTTTTTTCACGGTCTTGAAATTCACAGAATATACTAATTTCATCATTCTGAATCGATTGGCGTTCGCAGAATTGCTCTATCTTCAACTGTTCTCGAGTTGAAAAGTTCATCTTGAGTTTAGAGACATTATTTCCCTTCAAGACTTTATTTTCGTAATTTTTTCATTAATTTTCGCAAAATTCAACAACTTACACATCTGCTCTCAAATGCGCATATGCTATTTTGAGTGTATCGGATGATTTTATATTTTTCACGATTTTTAGGGGTATTCCCCTCAGGACTTTTTTCCATATTTTTACTTTATTTTTTTTACGGACTTGAAATTCACAGAATATACTAATTTCATCATTCTGAATCCATTGGCTTTCGCAGAATTGCTCTTTCTTCAACCGTTCTCGAGTTGAAAAGTTCATCTTGAGTTTAGAGACATTATTTCCCTTCAAGACTTTATTTTCGTAATTTTTTCATTAATTTTCGCAAAATTCAACAACTTACACATCTGCTCTCAAATGCGCATATGCTATTTTGAGTGTATCGGATGATTTTATATTTTTCACGATTTTTAGGGGTATTCCCCTCAGGACTTTTTTCCATATTTTTACTTTATTTTTTTTACGGACTTGAAATTCACAGAATATACTAATTTCATCATTCTGAATCCATTGGCTTTCGCAGAATTGCTCTTTCTTCAACCGTTCTCGAGTTGAAAAGTTCATCTTGAGTTTAGAGACATTATTTCCCTTCAAGACTTTATTTTCGTAATTTTTTCATTAATTTTCGCAAAATTCAACAACTTACACATCTGCTCTCAAATGCGCATATGCTATTTTGAGTGTATCGGATGATTTTATATTTTTCACGATTTTTAGGGGTATTCCCCTCAGGACTTTTTTCCATATTTTTACTTTATTTTTTTTACGGACTTGAAATTCACAGAATATACTAATTTCATCATTCTGAATCCATTGGCTTTCGCAGAATTGCTCTTTCTTCAACCGTTCTCGAGTTGAAAAGTTCATCTTGAGTTTAGAGACATTATTTCCCTTCAAGACTTTATTTTCGTAATTTTTTCATTAATTTTCGCAAAATTCAACAACTTACACATCTGCTCTCAAATGCGCATATGCTATTTTGAGTGTATCGGATGATTTTATATTTTTCACGATTTTTAGGGGTATTCCCCTCAGGACTTTTTTCCATATTTTTACTTTATTTTTTTTACGGACTTGAAATTCACAGAATATACTAATTTCATCATTCTGAATCCATTGGCTTTCGCAGAATTGCTCTATCTTCAACTGTTCTCGAGTTGAAAAGTTCATCTTGAGTTTAGAGACATTATTTCCCTTCAAGACTTTATTTTCGTAATTTTTTCATTAATTTTCGCAAAATTCAACAACTTACCCATCTGCTCTCAAATGCGCATATGCTATTTTAAGTGTATCTTAGGACTTTTTTCCATATTTTTCTTTATTTTTTTCACGGTCTTGAAATTCACAGAATATACTAATTTCATCATTCTGAATCGATTGGCGTTCGCAGAATTGCTCTATCTTCAACTGTTCTCGAGTTGAAAAGTTCATCTTGAGTTTAGAGACATTATTTCCCTTCAAGACTTTATTTTCGTAATTTTTTCATTAATTTTCGCAAAATTCAACAACTTACCCATCTGCTCTCAAATGCGCATATGCTATTTTAAGTGTATCTTAGGACTTTTTTCCATATTTTTTGATTATTTTTTTCACGGTATTGAAATTCACAGAATATACTAATTTCATCATTCTGAATCGATTGGCGTTCGCAGAATTGCTCTATCTTCAACTGTTCTCGAGTTGAAAAGTTCATCTTGAGTTTAGAGACATTATTTCCCTTCAAGACTTTATTTTCGTAATTTTTTCATTAATTTTCGCAAAATTCAACAACTTACCCATCTGCTCTCAAATGCGCATATGCTATTTTAAGTGTATCTTAGGACTTTTTTCCATATTTTTCTTTATTTTTTTCACGGTCTTGAAATTCACAGAATATACTAATTTCATCATTCTGAATCGATTGGCGTTCGCAGAATTGCTCTATCTTCAACTGTTCTCGAGTTGAAAAGTTCATCTTGAGTTTAGAGACATTATTTCCCTTCAAGACTTTATTTTCGTAATTTTTTCATTAATTTTCGCAAAATTCAACAACTTACACATCTGCTCTCAAATGCGCATATGCTATTTTGAGTGTATCGGATGATTTTATATTTTTCACGATTTTTAGGGGTATTCCCCTCAGGACTTTTTTCCATATTTTTACTTTATTTTTTTTACGGACTTGAAATTCACAGAATATACTAATTTCATCATTCTGAATCCATTGGCTTTCGCAGAATTGCTCTTTCTTCAACCGTTCTCGAGTTGAAAAGTTCATCTTGAGTTTAGAGACATTATTTCCCTTCAAGACTTTATTTTCGTAATTTTTTCATTAATTTTCGCAAAATTCAACAACTTACACATCTGCTCTCAAATGCGCATATGCTATTTTGAGTGTATCGGATGATTTTATATTTTTCACGATTTTTAGGGGTATTCCCCTCAGGACTTTTTTCCATATTTTTACTTTATTTTTTTTACGGACTTGAAATTCACAGAATATACTAATTTCATCATTCTGAATCCATTGGCTTTCGCAGAATTGCTCTTTCTTCAACCGTTCTCGAGTTGAAAAGTTCATCTTGAGTTTAGAGACATTATTTCCCTTCAAGACTTTATTTTCGTAATTTTTTCATTAATTTTCGCAAAATTCAACAACTTACACATCTGCTCTCAAATGCGCATATGCTATTTTGAGTGTATCGGATGATTTTATATTTTTCACGATTTTTAGGGGTATTCCCCTCAGGACTTTTTTCCATATTTTTACTTTATTTTTTTTACGGACTTGAAATTCACAGAATATACTAATTTCATCATTCTGAATCCATTGGCTTTCGCAGAATTGCTCTTTCTTCAACCGTTCTCGAGTTGAAAAGTTCATCTTGAGTTTAGAGACATTATTTCCCTTCAAGACTTTATTTTCGTAATTTTTTCATTAATTTTCGCAAAATTCAACAACTTACACATCTGCTCTCAAATGCGCATATGCTATTTTGAGTGTATCGGATGATTTTATATTTTTCACGATTTTTAGGGGTATTCCCCTCAGGACTTTTTTCCATATTTTTACTTTATTTTTTTTACGGACTTGAAATTCACAGAATATACTAATTTCATCATTCTGAATCCATTGGCTTTCGCAGAATTGCTCTTTCTTCAACCGTTCTCGAGTTGAAAAGTTCATCTTGAGTTTAGAGACATTATTTCCCTTCAAGACTTTATTTTCGTAATTTTTTCATTAATTTTCGCAAAATTCAACAACTTACACATCTGCTCTCAAATGCGCATATGCTATTTTGAGTGTATCGGATGATTTTATATTTTTCACGATTTTTAGGGGTATTCCCCTCAGGACTTTTTTCCATATTTTTACTTTATTTTTTTTACGGACTTGAAATTCACAGAATATACTAATTTCATCATTCTGAATCCATTGGCTTTCGCAGAATTGCTCTTTCTTCAACCGTTCTCGAGTTGAAAAGTTCATCTTGAGTTTAGAGACATTATTTCCCTTCAAGACTTTATTTTCGTAATTTTTTCATTAATTTTCGCAAAATTCAACAACTTACACATCTGCTCTCAAATGCGCATATGCTATTTTGAGTGTATCGGATGATTTTATATTTTTCACGATTTTTAGGGGTATTCCCCTCAGGACTTTTTTCCATATTTTTACTTTATTTTTTTTACGGACTTGAAATTCACAGAATATACTAATTTCATCATTCTGAATCCATTGGCTTTCGCAGAATTGCTCTATCTTCAACTGTTCTCGAGTTGAAAAGTTCATCTTGAGTTTAGAGACATTATTTCCCTTCAAGACTTTATTTTCGTAATTTTTTCATTAATTTTCGCAAAATTCAACAACTTACCCATCTGCTCTCAAATGCGCATATGCTATTTTAAGTGTATCTTAGGACTTTTTTCCATATTTTTCTTTATTTTTTTCACGGTCTTGAAATTCACAGAATATACTAATTTCATCATTCTGAATCGATTGGCGTTCGCAGAATTGCTCTATCTTCAACTGTTCTCGAGTTGAAAAGTTCATCTTGAGTTTAGAGACATTATTTCCCTTCAAGACTTTATTTTCGTAATTTTTTCATTAATTTTCGCAAAATTCAACAACTTACCCATCTGCTCTCAAATGCGCATATGCTATTTTAAGTGTATCTTAGGACTTTTTTCCATATTTTTTGATTATTTTTTTCACGGTATTGAAATTCACAGAATATACTAATTTCATCATTCTGAATCGATTGGCGTTCGCAGAATTGCTCTATCTTCAACTGTTCTCGAGTTGAAAAGTTCATCTTGAGTTTAGAGACATTATTTCCCTTCAAGACTTTATTTTCGTAATTTTTTCATTAATTTTCGCAAAATTCAACAACTTACCCATCTGCTCTCAAATGCGCATATGCTATTTTAAGTGTATCTTAGGACTTTTTTCCATATTTTTCTTTATTTTTTTCACGGTCTTGAAATTCACAGAATATACTAATTTCATCATTCTGAATCGATTGGCGTTCGCAGAATTGCTCTATCTTCAACTGTTCTCGAGTTGAAAAGTTCATCTTGAGTTTAGAGACATTATTTCCCTTCAAGACTTTATTTTCGTAATTTTTTCATTAATTTTCGCAAAATTCAACAACTTACACATCTGCTCTCAAATGCGCATATGCTATTTTGAGTGTATCGGATGATTTTATATTTTTCACGATTTTTAGGGGTATTCCCCTCAGGACTTTTTTCCATATTTTTACTTTATTTTTTTTACGGACTTGAAATTCACAGAATATACTAATTTCATCATTCTGAATCCATTGGCTTTCGCAGAATTGCTCTTTCTTCAACCGTTCTCGAGTTGAAAAGTTCATCTTGAGTTTAGAGACATTATTTCCCTTCAAGACTTTATTTTCGTAATTTTTTCATTAATTTTCGCAAAATTCAACAACTTACACATCTGCTCTCAAATGCGCATATGCTATTTTGAGTGTATCGGATGATTTTATATTTTTCACGATTTTTAGGGGTATTCCCCTCAGGACTTTTTTCCATATTTTTACTTTATTTTTTTTACGGACTTGAAATTCACAGAATATACTAATTTCATCATTCTGAATCCATTGGCTTTCGCAGAATTGCTCTTTCTTCAACCGTTCTCGAGTTGAAAAGTTCATCTTGAGTTTAGAGACATTATTTCCCTTCAAGACTTTATTTTCGTAATTTTTTCATTAATTTTCGCAAAATTCAACAACTTACACATCTGCTCTCAAATGCGCATATGCTATTTTGAGTGTATCGGATGATTTTATATTTTTCACGATTTTTAGGGGTATTCCCCTCAGGACTTTTTTCCATATTTTTACTTTATTTTTTTTACGGACTTGAAATTCACAGAATATACTAATTTCATCATTCTGAATCCATTGGCTTTCGCAGAATTGCTCTTTCTTCAACCGTTCTCGAGTTGAAAAGTTCATCTTGAGTTTAGAGACATTATTTCCCTTCAAGACTTTATTTTCGTAATTTTTTCATTAATTTTCGCAAAATTCAACAACTTACACATCTGCTCTCAAATGCGCATATGCTATTTTGAGTGTATCGGATGATTTTATATTTTTCACGATTTTTAGGGGTATTCCCCTCAGGACTTTTTTCCATATTTTTACTTTATTTTTTTTACGGACTTGAAATTCACAGAATATACTAATTTCATCATTCTGAATCCATTGGCTTTCGCAGAATTGCTCTTTCTTCAACCGTTCTCGAGTTGAAAAGTTCATCTTGAGTTTAGAGACATTATTTCCCTTCAAGACTTTATTTTCGTAATTTTTTCATTAATTTTCGCAAAATTCAACAACTTACACATCTGCTCTCAAATGCGCATATGCTATTTTGAGTGTATCGGATGATTTTATATTTTTCACGATTTTTAGGGGTATTCCCCTCAGGACTTTTTTCCATATTTTTACTTTATTTTTTTTACGGACTTGAAATTCACAGAATATACTAATTTCATCATTCTGAATCCATTGGCTTTCGCAGAATTGCTCTTTCTTCAACCGTTCTCGAGTTGAAAAGTTCATCTTGAGTTTAGAGACATTATTTCCCTTCAAGACTTTATTTTCGTAATTTTTTCATTAATTTTCGCAAAATTCAACAACTTACACATCTGCTCTCAAATGCGCATATGCTATTTTGAGTGTATCGGATGATTTTATATTTTTCACGATTTTTAGGGGTATTCCCCTCAGGACTTTTTTCCATATTTTTACTTTATTTTTTTTACGGACTTGAAATTCACAGAATATACTAATTTCATCATTCTGAATCCATTGGCTTTCGCAGAATTGCTCTATCTTCAACTGTTCTCGAGTTGAAAAGTTCATCTTGAGTTTAGAGACATTATTTCCCTTCAAGACTTTATTTTCGTAATTTTTTCATTAATTTTCGCAAAATTCAACAACTTACACATCTGCTCTCAAATGCGCATATGCTATTTTGAGTGTATCGGATGATTTTATATTTTTCACGATTTTTAGGGGTATTCCCCTCAGGACTTTTTTCCATATTTTTACTTTATTTTTTTTACGGACTTGAAATTCACAGAATATACTAATTTCATCATTCTGAATCCATTGGCTTTCGCAGAATTGCTCTTTCTTCAACCGTTCTCGAGTTGAAAAGTTCATCTTGAGTTTAGAGACATTATTTCCCTTCAAGACTTTATTTTCGTAATTTTTTCATTAATTTTCGCAAAATTCAACAACTTACACATCTGCTCTCAAATGCGCATATGCTATTTTGAGTGTATCGGATGATTTTATATTTTTCACGATTTTTAGGGGTATTCCCCTCAGGACTTTTTTCCATATTTTTACTTTATTTTTTTTACGGACTTGAAATTCACAGAATATACTAATTTCATCATTCTGAATCCATTGGCTTTCGCAGAATTGCTCTTTCTTCAACCGTTCTCGAGTTGAAAAGTTCATCTTGAGTTTAGAGACATTATTTCCCTTCAAGACTTTATTTTCGTAATTTTTTCATTAATTTTCGCAAAATTCAACAACTTACACATCTGCTCTCAAATGCGCATATGCTATTTTGAGTGTATCGGATGATTTTATATTTTTCACGATTTTTAGGGGTATTCCCCTCAGGACTTTTTTCCATATTTTTACTTTATTTTTTTTACGGACTTGAAATTCACAGAATATACTAATTTCATCATTCTGAATCCATTGGCTTTCGCAGAATTGCTCTATCTTCAACTGTTCTCGAGTTGAAAAGTTCATCTTGAGTTTAGAGACATTATATCCCTTCAAGACTTTATTTTCGTAATTTTTTCATTAATTTTCGCAAAATTCAACAAGTTACCCCTCTGCTCTCAAATACGCATATGCTATTTTAAGTGTATCTGATGATTTCATATTTTTCATGATTTTTAGGGGTCTACCCCTTAGGACTTTTTCCATATTTTTACTCAATTTTTTTCACGGTCTTGAAATTCACAGAATATACTAATTTCATCATTCTGAATCGATTGGCGTTCGCAGAATTGCTCTTTCTTCAACCGTTCTCGAGTTGAAAAGTTCATCTTGAGTTTAGAGACATTATTTCCCTTCAAGACTTTATTTTCGTAATTTTTTCATTAATTTTCGCAAAATTCAACAACTTACACATCTGCTCTCAAATGCGCATATGCTATTTTGAGTGTATCGGATGATTTTATATTTTTCACGATTTTTAGGGGTATTCCCCTCAGGACTTTTTTCCATATTTTTACTTTATTTTTTTTACGGACTTGAAATTCACAGAATATACTAATTTCATCATTCTGAATCGATTGGCGTTCGCAGAATTGCTCTTTCTTCAACCGTTCTCGAGTTGAAAAGTTCATCTTGAGTTTAGAGACATTATATCCCTTCAAGACTTTATTTTCGTAATTTTTTCATTAATTTTCGCAAAATTCAACAAGTTACCCCTCTGCTCTCAAATACGCATATGCTATTTTAAGTGTATCTGATGATTTCATATTTTTCATGATTTTTAGGGGTCTACCCCTTAGGACTTTTTCCATATTTTTACTCAATTTTTTTCACGGACTTGAAATTCACAGAATATACTAATTTCATCATTTTGAATCGATTGGCGTTCGCAGAATTGCTCTATCTTCAACTGTTCTCGAGTTGAAAAGTTCATCTTGAGTTTAGAAACATTATTTCCCTTCAAGACTTTGTTTTCGTAATTTTTTCATTAATTTTCGCAAAATTCATCAACTTACCCACCTACTCTCGAATGCTCATATGCTATTTTAAGTGTATCTGATGATTTTATATTTTTCATGAATTTTAGGGGTCTACCCCTTAGGACTTTTTTCCATATTTTTACTTTATTTTTTTCACGGACTTGAAATTTACAGAATGTACTAATTTCATCATTCTGAATCGATTGGTGTTCGCAGAATTGCTCTATCTTCAACTGTTCTCGAGTTGAAAAGTTCATCTTGAGTTTAGAAACATTATTTCCCTTCAAGACTTTGTTTTCGTAATTTTTTCATTAATTTTCGCAAAATTCAACAACTTACACATCTGCTCTCAAATGCGCATATGCTATTTTGAGTGTATCTGATGATTTTATATTTTTCACGATTTTTAGGGGTATACCCCTCAGGACTTTTTTCCATATTTTTACTTTGTTTTTTTCACGGACTTGAAATTTACAGAATGTACTAATTTCATCATTCTGAATCGATTGGTGTTCGCAGAATTGCTCTATCTTCAACTGTTCTCGAGTTGAAAAGTTCATCTTGAGTTTAGAGACATTATTTCCCTTCAAGACTTTATTTTCGTAATTTTTTCATTAATTTTCGCAAAATTCAACAAGTTACCCCTCTGCTCTCAAATACGCATATGCTATTTTAAGTGTATCTGATGATTACATATTTTTCATGATTTTTAGGGGTCTACCCCTTAGGACTTTTTCCATATTTTTACTCAATTTTTTTCACGGACTTGAAATTCACAGAATATACTAATTTCATCATTCTGAATCGATTGGCGTTCGCAGAATTGCTCTTTCTTCAACTGTTCTCGAGTTGAAAAGTTCATCTTGAGTTTAGAAACATTATTTCCCTTCAAGACTTTGTTTTCGTAATTTTTTAATTAATTTTCGCAAAATTCATCAACTTACCCACCTACTCTCGAATGCTCATATGCTATTTTAAGTGTATCTGATGATTTTATATTTTTCATGATTTTTAGGGGTCTACCCCTTAGGACTTTTTTCCATATTTTTACTTTATTTTTTTCACGGACTTGAAATTTACAGAATGTACTAATTTCATCATTCTGAATCGATTGGTGTTCGCAGAATTGCTCTATCTTCAACTGTTCTCGAGTTGAAAAGTTCATCTTGAGTTTAGAAACATTATTTCCCTTCAAGACTTTATTTTCGTAATTTTTTCATTAATTTTCGCAAAATTCAACAAGTTACCCCTCTGCTCTCAAATACGCATATGCTATTTTAAGTGTATCTGATGATTACATATTTTTCATGATTTTTAGGGGTCTACCCCTTAGGACTTTTTTCCATATTTTTACTTTTTTTTTTTCACTGACTTGAAATTCACAGAGTATACTAATTTCATCATTCTGAATCGATTGGCGTTCGCAGAATTGCTCTATCTTCAACTGTTCTCGAGTTAAAAAGTTCATCTTGAGTTTAGAGACATTATTTCCCTTCAAAACTTTATTTTCGTAATTTTTTTATTAATTTTCGCAAAATTCAACAACTTACCCATCTGCTCTCAAATGCGCATATGCTATTTTAAGTGTATCTGATGATTTTATTTTTTTAACGATTTTTAGGGGTCTACCCCTTAGGCCATTTTTTCCATATTTTTTTTTTTCACGGTCTTGAAATTCACAGAATATACTAATTTCATCATTCTGAATCGATTGGCGTTCGCAGAATTGCTCTATCTTCAACTGATCTCGAGTTGAAAAGTTCATCTTCAGTTTGGAGATATTATTTCTCTTCAAAATTTTGTTTCCGTAATTCTTTTATTAATTTTTGCAAAATTCAACAATACAATCATGTACTCACAAATGCGTATATGCAATTTCAATTGTATCTGATGATTTTATATTTTTCTTGATTTTTAGGGGTCTATCCCTTAGGACTTTTTTCCATAAATTTTTTATTTTTTTTTCACTTACTTAAAATTCACAGAATATTCTAATTTTGTTATTATCGATTGGCTTTCGCAGAATTGCTCTATTTTCAACCGTTGTCTAGTTGAAAAGTTCATCTTGAGTTAAAAGACATTATTTCTGTTCAAAATTTTGTTTGAGTAATTATTTCAATAATTTTCACAAACTTCAACAATCTCTCATCTCCTCACAAAGACCCATTTCGATAAATTATTCGTTCCTTTCAATCGACTCGAAATTCACAAAGAGGACTAAATTCATCATTTGAATGGATTGGCTTCTGCAGAATTGCTCTATCTTCAACCAATCTGGAGTAGAGAGTGGTAATTTCCGTAAAAAATTTCTTTTTCGTCATTTCTTTATTAATTTTCGAAAAATTCAACCATTGTTTAAAACTGAAAACCATGTTTTGGAGAGGCAATTTTAGTAATAAGCCCCGCAATTTTCTTCGTAGTAAAACATAGCTTTTTATTGATCTAAAATGAAAAAAAGAATTGCAAACGTAATGCCACATAGGGAGTTGTTAGTACTATTCTTCATTTTAGGAAGTTAGCATCTCATGTACTGACAAACAGTATTTTTTGTTGCAATTAGCACTCTGTACTTCGTTTCGGAAAAATTCCATCTTCATCATCGTCAGAAGTGTATTTCATCATTCAGGACAGAAACATCCCTCCCAAATTGCCAGATCAACAAACTGTCCAATTTTTTAAAACAAAAACAACATAGAATCCATCCAAAATAGTTCAGCTACTATTTTATAGATGGCAACAGTTGTCCATTCTCATTATGAATTATTCCACTCCATACTCCATGCACGCAGACTGGTTTTTGTAGCTCGTTTTTATGATCTAACCCACTCGTTTGCCTCACAGACGATATTAAAATTATAACCGGGAAATATGACTCGATAAACTCATTTTATTACGGAATTTACTATCAGGAATTCACACTGAAATGTCGTTTCTAATGTTCTATGATATAATTCCGTATCTGGATAAATGTTTTTCTACAGCAAGCAATCATTTTTATTTGTCGTCTAAACTAATATTTGCAAGATATGTATTTTCAATTGTATGAGTTTGTTGCCATATATTTACGTTCTCATAGTAAGGAAAATAAGTTTATCCAGCACATAACAGTTATGACTGTCATTATTAATGTAATTTTAGACAAGTAAACTATCACTAGTGTGTTATAATCCATAACTCACTCGTGAGTTCTGTTGAAGTAAAAAAACATTGAAGACATTCTGAACTGAAGCACTGCTTCAAAATTATTCCAGAACCTGAGAACAACGCATTCACTAAGGAATGATGAGTCATAGTCTTTATTTGCTCACAATACGATATGAAAATGTTCCCAAATAAATCAATAATAATAATATTCGACCATCATACCCAATTCATCAAACAAACCCAAATTTGCTTGCGTTCTCTCTATTCTTTGCCAACAGCGATACCAAACTTTTTACCTGCATTAATCGGACCCGCTCTAAGCAATCTACCACTCAACTGTCATAACTAAAATTGTGGCAAATTATAAGGAACACACATAACCTTTAGTGGCCCCATCATATTTTCCTAATGGCAAAGTAATAGGTCAGCATTATTTTAATTATACCGCATGGGCATTATCTATCTTTAAAAATTCACCAACCCCATAATCATCGGTAACAAAAGGGGGAAATCGTTTAATAAAAGTAAATTTAGTAATGAATCCGGTGACTATTATTGCTGTCTGAATGAGGGGTTGAGGCAGCGTTTATGGCATTTCTTCATGTGTTGTTATAAAAGAGTGAATTTAATAACACATCCATATCTCGCGGGTGCATAATTTTTCATTGTGTCAAAAATTACTGGCTAAGTTGTATTTATGGGGATAACCAACGATGTTCTAACGAGGGGTTCGTATTAAAGTTCACCGCCATTCCGATTTTTAAAAATACGTTTCAGTAATGAATTTGTCATGGCGACGTTTCTAAAAATTTGCTTCAAACACAGATTGTAAATCTGCGACTATTCAATAATTATTTAGTGCGGAACATATTCGTAACCATTTTAGTTGTGGGTAGAGAAATATATAAGTCGGAGACTGAGGGATATATTTCCATAAATAGCGATCCTAATAAGTCCTAATACTGAACCTTGGGGACACATGATTCAATTTGAAAATTTCCTGGCGGGATAATGAATTTGTGGGTTAGTTTCTGATTATACCTCACGATAGTATTTTCCAATTTAAAATTAGGATTAAAAGTATCTTGATTTCGGATGAGTTCATAAATCATCACAACAGAAATTCCAAACAGAGTCTCATGTCCAAAAACGAAATAACTTTCATACAAACCCACAAGGGATCAACACCAACCGCGGTGATAATCTTTTCCTTTGTTGTGGAAAGTCTACACAGTCTTTTGTTGAATTCTGTGACACTTGCTTTGAAATTTCGTTTGGAATAATGAGTCGGATGATTTTAAGGGGTAAAGACTCTGGCGGATTACGTAAAAATTTCAGAAATTCGGAAAGACTGAGGAAACTTATTTAATCTTCTCTGAAACTAGTCGAACAATGAAAAGGCTGGCAAGATTATCATTTCACTTCAGTGCCCCGTTGTCTGGAGAATAAAAGGAAAGGGTACAGAAAGTGTAAAAGATAGCGTAAACTCTAATTATCTGCGGGTTTGATATACAGGGTGTTAGTGAATAAGTGCAACAAACTTCAGGAGGTGATTCTGCATGAAAAAATTATGACAGTTTGTTATAAAGCTTTCGTCCGCAAATGCTTCGTATTCCGAGATACGGGGTGTTAAAGTTCTTCTTAAAAACTGACTATTTAATAATATTACTCTGAAACCGGTAGAGATATGCAAATTAAATTTGGTGGGTTTTAAAAGGTAGTTATTGTGCATTTCGTGACATGCAATTAGGAATTTTATGTACTTCATTGGCAGAAAAAAATTATACGCCACTGAGATATTTCAAACTAACAATCATTCTTGGATTCTTCGTTCAATTTGTGACAAAAAATCTCTCTTGTCTTTTTTCGTGTGGGGCGCCGTTTTTATGCGAAAAAATAAAACATCCCAACGCGTATTTTTCATTTCTTTAATAATTCATCAAGAACTATCTAATACAATAACATTAAACCAGAACAATAACAGAAAATAACACTAATAAATGAATAGGCGTAAAGCTACAACAAATGTTCAAAATGACCTCTCTCAGACGTGATACAAGATTCAACTTTTTGCCTTATTGATTCTTGTATTTGCGCAAATATTCCTGGTGTATTTCTCATTGTCTCACAGCCGGCTATAATTCGATTCCTCAGGTCTTCAACATTTTCGATGGGATAGGAATAAACTAACGACTTGAGAAAACCCCAAGTGTAAAAATCTAGAGGTTTTGAATCCGGCGATCGAGCAGGCCACTGTTCCGTACCTCCTCAACCTATCCAACGATTTGGATATACTGTATCTAAGTGACTAAGTAAATTAATGCTAAAATGAGCTGGTGCACCTTCATGCATGACTCATAAGTGTTGTCTCAGCTGTAGTGGGATTTTGTCAAGAAGAACAGGTAACGCTTCCCGTAGGAAATGAAGGTAAGAGTCGCCTGTAAGTCGTTGTCGGGGGAAATATGGAACGACTATATGATTATCAATTACCCCAAGCAATACATTTACTGAAAACTGATGATAAAAATGAGCTTCAAAGATTCCATGTGGATTTTCCTCAGCCCAGACGTGATTGTTATGGAAATTTCGTTTACACTGTTGTGAAAAATAAGCTTCGTCAGTAAACAAAACGCCATTTAAAAAATTAGGAAGTTGAGCGATTCGATGAAGAATCCAATGTCAAAAAACTTGGAGCGGAAGAAAGTCTCTAGGAAGTAGAGCTTGCATACGTTGAATATTCAACACCCCGTATCTTGGAAAACGAAGCATTTGCGGACAAAAGCTACACAACAAGCTGTCATAATTTTTTCATACAGAATCACCATATGAAGTTTGTCGCACTTATTCACTTACACCCTTTATAGGGTATCCACTATTAATGATGAAAAATGGAATACAAGATGTAATCTTTCTTCCTCAAAATTCCTATAGAAAAGGGGTACTATCATCTGCAAGTATTTAACAGTAAACAACTTATGTCCCCTACGAGCATTGAATTAAATCTGTTGATTTTTTTTGCAAGAACACCTATGTACTATATTTATGGTTAATATTCGCATATTAGCCTAAACATTTTTTTTAGATGCCATTTGGAAATAAATGAGACAAAAATAATAATATTTGGTGGTTCATCCTAGGTTTTTAACAAATTGGAACTTGTAAACCAGACTTAGGTAATTTTTTATTCAAAATATCACACGAATTCACCACGAAGAAATATGTTAGAAACTGCTCTATGGAAATATATCAATATTCAGTTCCTGTCTCTCCTACAACTCATATCTCTATGTACTCATATCTTATTCAAACAACCGTGATATTTTCTGTACTATTGAATATTTATTTTCAGATTGACTGTTTGTTAAATATTTGAGGGCGTACGAGTTCTATATGCTAAAAGATTGCAAAATCTGTGTGCCTTCGTAAAATTTGAAACATTGTCAATAAAGGTACTGTTGCCAATATTTGAAGTTGAGGATATATGAATATGAGTACGCAGTATGGGTTTCAGAACAAAGAAAAATAAATTATTATATACGTAATTCCTATAAAGATCTATGAACAAAAGGCATTTCAACTTTTTTTCTCTCACTACTAGTGGGGTAAAATATTTATTTTTACAACTGAAAATATCAATATGATAATCTTAATGTCTTTTGAAGATATATACAAGGTAAATGAACGTATCACGGGCTACCCTTAACAGCGTTTCATAAAAATTAATTCAGTAACACTTCTTAGATTGTCGATTCGTTTACATTGTTAGTTTTTTGTTGTACCTATATAGTAATTATGCTCCAAAATACTTTCATGGATGCCAAAATCAAAAGAAATGATCAATTAAACTATTACTTCCATATAAATCATTGATTACATTTTCTTGTCCCCTCAATATTCATAATGGGACTTGATGATTTACCTTCCTCTATTTTTTATACGGAAATTCTATTGCGGAACATCTTCAATGTAACATTTCCTTTGAACTAGTTTCCAAAATGTCATTGGAAACGTAGTCCTTTGAAACCTATACGTAATCATGAAATAAAAAAAACATTAAATCAGTCAGAGATGTCTAATATATTCGATTCTTTACTAGCAATGATGCTCACCTGCGATTGTACTTTATTCAATTCCAAACGACATGGTTCTTCAGAAGGCAAATCAATTTTTAACAACCTTGCTCTGCATACAAATTACATAAATCAAGAGAGTTAAATACAGATCAGCTCTATCCACACAGACTCTTTTAAAGGCGTTAAATACAGTAAATCATAGCCTGCTCATTGCTGAATCAAGGAGCTTGGTATACATGAAATTGTTTTACGAGTAAACAAGAACTTTGGCAGTTAGTAATGGAGAAACAATATCTACACCAATTCAAGTCTTATAAGGGGTATACCAGGGATCCCATAGTGGCCCATTGTGTTTGATATACTTTTCTCTAAAACAGAAGAGTTTCAGAAATAATTGTTTGAGTACGATCTGAAACTTCATCACTTGTCAGAAAAATGCCAACAGGACAATCTAGAGGCGTTTTCCGTCTAGTGTAAAAATATTTCACGAGATGTCACAAGCCCAGTATTAAATCAATGAATGATCTAGCTCTCTAAAGGAAGAAATATGTTACAGATGAATCGAAAAAAGTTCGAAGTGTTGTGGAAATGTGTGGACACAAGGGAATTTTCGACTGTAGTCTAAATTATATGGTTTCAGAAATAGGTATATTCGTTATCTGGGAATAAAATTTGTAAAAAAATCTTTATGCATAGGAAGTTATTGCAAATCTCCAAAACCAATTAAAACTTGGCACTCATATAACTGGTATATTACAAAGTTTTAACTATATTATAGTTGAATTTTGTCAAAACTCACTTTATGCTTTCCAACTGCGAAGTCAAGCTCCATATTTCCATTTAGAAATCGATGAGAAAATTATGAGGCTGTTTGGTGTTGAAAATATCAACCATATTTTCAATTGGAACAAAGTATTTTATAACGTTCCTTCGTAACATATATTTTAGAAATTATGTAGTGATTTGGATCTACTTGAATTATGTGAAAATGTACATGAGAAACTGATTTTCACTCCAGTAGAATGAATGTGAGAGCAGCCAAATTCCAGCAAGATTAGATTTGAGGACAGAAGAATGTCTAAAAACGAAAGTATTTTTTTGGAACAATGAATAATAATACTAAATTGCCGAGAACTATTTGAGCTCTATATTAGGCAAGATATTCCAGAAAAATAATATTTCTTATATCACTATTTACCATAGAACTGATTCAAAATACATTTCGACTTTTAAATTTTGTTTTCATGCTTCTTTAGAGGGCTACAAATTTTTCATTAATGCCTCGTATAAGTAAAAGTTCTAAACTCAGAAAAAAATTCGAATTACCCTGCGATTGATCCACAAGTGTGCTTCACGTTTGGTTCATTCAAACTTAACATTTTTCTACTCTCGTATATGAAAATTGTCATTTTGCAACTAGATACCTTACATGAAAGTGATAGCTTTTCACTCTAAAGACTAAAATGAAGCAAATGAACATCTTCATGCGACTCGAGGGGAATATACTAGAAACAATTTGATGGATTTTTGACACTGATGACGTTAATCTCACTACTTGACGCTTGAATCAGCAAACGAACATCACTTCGTTTGACAGATTATAAAGATTTTCACGATTAGATTTGAATTTCTCTCTATAAGTATAATCAATATGGACTCTGATAGCGAAATTCTAGTATTTTATAACAACATACCTATATCGTAGCAAGACTAGCATTTCATTCTCGAGTAAAATACGTATTTTCTTCGTGAGATTGCCACACTCACATCAGTATTTTCATGTCTTGTTGAAAAATATACTAATTTCTTTGTTGAAAAAAACAATGTCTTGAAGCCAAGTACAGAATTGAAGTACTTAGATTTAACAAAAAATAGAAACATTAAGTACATACATCTACGATGTTGGGCAATTGACAACTTGCAATTAGTGGTAATAATAAACAAGTAGTTAATTTTTATAGGTCATACTTCACACTCATTATAAGTTATTATATAAGGAAGTTTATAAAAGAATGAAACACTCCATTGATATATTATATCCCAATTTTTTATATAATTTTAACAAATCTTATCGTCTTTGTGAATTATTTGTGCAACTTTAAACACTTGGGAACAGAACAATGAATAAGTAGTATCATATTGAACTTATAATCATTTTCTCGGCTTCCTTCAACTATTTATGTTCAGGAAGCCGAAAATACTTACAGTATTTTGTATTATTTTGACAAGATTTCAGAATACGACGATGCTCGTTCAAAAAACACGGCAAAATCACACCAACTTGAAAATGTAAATGAAATGACAACCCTTATCAAAACAAACGTCGGCAACATTTCAAAAACTCTCGCCAACGTTCTCTCAGACGTTTCGGCTTTAACCCACAAACGATCCAGTCGTCGAAACTCCCTCCGCCCAGATATTATCGTACATTAGGGCCAAAACTCATTTTCTCCCATCTCATATCTCGAATCGCCACAAAATCCGAAAGTGCAAGTAGCAGGTAAGTGAAAACATTCGCAAATTCGTCAACGAAGCGACACCGTCAAGTGGCGCCCTCACAAACCCGGCCGAAGAACGAATCCACCCAACGCTTGCGCGCGACCCATCCAAAACCGAAACTCTTCAGTCCCCAAGTATATACCAACACCAACGGTGCAGAGAAGTCAGTAGAACGTCGACGGTCAAAGAGCGAAGTCACGCTCCTTCGTCGATCCAGCAAGCGCAACCGACAGTACGCGAACAAAAGATAAACGTTAGCGAAAATGTCGAAAAAGTTTTTCCCGATTTATCCGCGAGTTTTCCGGTGTTACGTGTAACGGTACCGAAATGAACTGAGTTCCGTGATAGAAACTTTGTGGCCGAAATGCATCCACAACTGTTGAGTGTAGTTCTCCTCGCCTCTGCCATCTGTGCCATGCGATTCGACGGTCCGGAGCAGTGTTCCTGGCTGCCGGATAACACCGACACCTCTTCGTCGAAGCTGGCCGTGTCCTGCAGGGTCGCCACTCTGGAGGAAACCGCGAACATAACGGCTTTGTCAGCGGAAGTTACTTCCAAGCTACGAATCAACTGCAGTGACGTGTTGTTTTTCGAAAGCGTGCTTCCATCTAAGGGCTTGCACCGGCTCCACGAGCTCGAGGAGCTGCAGATAAGCAACTGCAAGCTCCTCTCCATCCCCTCGGACTCGTTCGAGGGCCTGTACAACGTCAAGAGGCTGTCAATCAACACTTACAACAACGACTGGAGCGCTACAAAAAGTCTGGACCTGGCGCGGTACAGCCTGCAGGGGCTCAAAGAGCTGCAAGTGCTCGATCTGGGGTACAACAACATTAGGAACATGCCAGACGGAGTGTTCTGCTCCTCGACGAACCTACAAACGCTGAATCTGACAAGGAACCGGATTAAAAGTACCGAGAGGATCGGCATCAACGTTCCAGCTTGCAGCAATAGCGATTTGCAGAACCTAGACTTGTCCTTCAACAGCCTGCAATCCTTAGCCGAGGACTCTGGGTTTTCCCGATTCAGGAGGCTGCAGAACATCAACTTCATGAACAACAACATAAGCGACATATCCGGTGAATCTCTGGCGGGGCTTGTGTCGCTTAAAATCCTGAACTTCGCCAACAATAAAATAGGAATGTTGCCTCAGGGATTATTTGCGGGCACGCCAGAGCTCAAGGAAATCCACTTACAGAATAACTCGCTGTTCTCGCTCGCCAAGGGATTATTCCACCGACTGGAACAATTGCTAGTTTTGGATTTATCCGGTAATCAGCTTACCAGCAGCCACATAGACTCCGGAACCTTTGTAGGGCTGATCCGTTTGATTGTTCTGAATATATCGCACAACGCTATCACACGTATCGATGGGCGAACATTCAAAGACTTGTTTTTTCTCCAAATTCTGGACCTCAGGAACAATTCCATCGGCTTCATCGAGGACAACGCCTTCCTGCCTCTGTACAACCTGCACACCTTGAATCTCGCCGAAAACAGACTGAATACCATCGGGCTGCAGCTGTTTAACGGACTTTTCGTCCTCAGCAAACTCACCCTCAACAATAACCTGATAGTGAGTATAGATTCCGGTGCTTTCCGAAACTGCTCGGCTTTAAAAGAGCTGGACCTGAGTTCAAACGCCCTCTCGGAAGTTCCAGACGCGATCCAGGAGCTGTCCTTCCTGAAAACTCTCGACCTGGGCGAGAATCAAATATCCGAGTTCAAAAACGGCACGTTCAAAAATTTGAATCAACTCACTGGGCTGCGCCTCATCGATAACAACATAGGGAATATCTCTAGAGGGATGCTGTGGGATTTGCCGAACTTGCAAGTGCTAAACCTCGCGAGGAACAAAATACAAAACATAGAAAGAGGCTCGTTCGACCGCAACACGCAAATCGAGGCAATACGCCTGGACGAGAACTTTTTAACAGACGTCAACGGTATATTCGCCACGCTCGTGAGTTTGTTGTGGTTGAATCTGTCAGAAAATCACCTGGTGTGGTTCGACTACGCCTTCATCCCGAGCAACCTCAAGTGGCTGGACATCCACGGCAACTTCATCGAGCACCTCGCCAACTACTACAAAATCCAGGACGAGATAAGGGTGAAAACCCTGGACGCCAGTCACAACAGGCTCCTGGAAATATCCGCCATGTCCATACCGAACAGCGTGGAGCTGGTGTTCATCAACAACAACTTCATAAAGTCCGTCCAGCCGAACACGTTCCTGGACAAAACGAACCTGGTGCGTGTGGACATGTACGCCAACGACCTGAACAGTCTTGACCTGAACGCGCTACGCGTCTTCCCGGTGCCTATGAATCGCTCTCTGCCCGAGGTGTACCTGGGGGGCAACCCATTCCACTGCGACTGCACCATGGAGTGGCTGCAAGTCGTTAACAACATGTCGGCATCGCGCCAGTACCCCCGAGTGATGGATTTGGAGAACGTCGTCTGCAAAATGACGCACTCTAGAGGCATGGCGTACATGCCCTTGAAGCAGGCGAAGCCGAGCGACTTCCTGTGCCCCTACGAAACGCACTGCTTCGCCTTATGCCACTGCTGCGACTTTGACGCTTGCGATTGCGAGATGACCTGCCCCAGTAACTGCTCCTGCTACCACGACCAGACCTGGAACACCAACGTCGTCGACTGCTCTAACCAAAACGCCGATGAAATTCCGCAGAAGGTGCCTATGGACGCAACTGAGGTGTACCTGGACGGTAATGACATCAACGAGCTCCAGAACCACGTGTTTATCGGGCGCAAGAACATGAGGGTGCTCTACGTCAATAATAGCGCCGTGGAAACCATCCAGAACAGCACCTTCAACGGCTTACACGCTTTGCGCTCGCTACATCTGGAGGACAACAAGCTGAGGGAGCTCAGAGGGTACGAGTTTGAGAACCTCTTCAACCTCAAGGAGCTGTACCTGCAGAATAACCTGATCGCGACGATTGGCAATAATACTCTGGAACCGCTGACGTCTTTGGAGGTTCTGCGTTTAGATGGCAACAAACTGGTGACGTTCCCGGTGTGGCAGCTCTCCACGAACGCCAAGCTGACTCTGGTCAAGCTCGGTAACAACAAGTGGTCTTGCCGCTGCAAATTCCTGCAAGGCCTCACCTCCTGGGTGGCGGACAACGCTGTGAAAGTGGTCGACAGTGCCGACATGATGTGCTACAACCCCGATTCTGATCCGCCCCAGCGCCGCGAGCTAGATTTCAACTCCACCACCTGCAGTGACTTTTCCGCGGGGAGTTCCGTGATAGACAGCATGCTAGTGTCGGACTATTGGCCCATGATGGTGGTGACGTTATGCGCCGTGATCCTCTTCCTCCTCGCCCTAGTGCTCTGGTTCGTCTTCAGGGACCCCGTGAAAGTCTGGCTGTACTCGCAGTACGGCGTGAGGATGTGCAGTTTTCGTACGACCGCCGCGAAACAGTTCGAGGACAGAGACAAGCTGTACGACGGTTTCGTGTGCTACAGCCCCAAGGACGAAGAGTGGGTGGTTCAAGCCCTCGCCGCGGAGCTGGAGCCAAAGTTCCAGCTGTGCTTGCATTACAGAGACTTGCCGCACACCGCGTATATCCAACACGCCGCCCCGGCGGTGCTAGAGGCCGCCGAGGCCAGCAGACGAGTGATACTAGTTTTAACGAGGAACTTCCTCCAGACGGAGTGGTCCAGGTTCGAGCTGCGGCAGGCGCTGCACGAAGCACTCAAGGGCCGAGTCTTCAAGCTGGTGATTCTCGAGGAAGGGCCCCTCCCTGAGGCCGAGCTCGACCCAGAGCTGCGCCTCTACCTCAAAACCGCCGAGAGGGTGCGGTGGGGCGAGAAACGCTTCTGGGAGAAGCTGAAGTACGCCATGCCCTCGGTGGAGCCCCGGGGAAAGATCAACGCCAACTATAGAAGGAACATCAACAACTACACCATCGAGTCGCGCGTGGTGGTGAACAACGTGCATCACGCGCACCACCCGTACCAGGAGAAAAGCCACCCCCAAGGCTCTCCCAGTCCCGGTATGCAGATGTTGCCGCCTGCGTACTCTTCCGGGGTCCCCCAGGAGGCGGACGATGCGAATTACTCTTCGGCGACGACGGCTACTCCTTCTCCACGGCCTGCGAGAAGGGTCCAAGAGCCGAGGCCGGTTTCGGACCATATTTATTCTAGTATCGATTCTGACTATAGCACCCTGGAGAGGGGTGGCTCGGCGAGGCGGGGGCCTCCGTGGCGGCATCAGCACGTCATGATGCAGGGCATTAACAATGGCGGGCAAGCGTATCTTGTGTGATAACTTAATACGACTGACTAGGTATATATCGAAAGAAGACTTAATACTTAATGTTTCAGAATCAATGTGTATTTGTAATTATTAATTAATTTGTATAATTTTTGTACATTACTGTATATAGATATATTTATTTTGTTTTCATTTTTTGTATAATTATGTGCATATTTTTTACGAACTGCAACAAACGAATTACTTATATGTAATAAATATGATGTGAAACTCTACCAAAAAACTTTTTTATTTTTAATCAATGTTAAAATTTTAAACAAAGAACCAAAAAAAAATACTGCAAATCAACCGAACTTCACTGACTTACTTATAACAAGTTTTAATTTTCTTAAATTATTTCTCTAATCTGCTCTTGTTCAATTATTCAAATATCTATTCCAATAAAAAAAAATATCCGTGACAAAATTTTAAGTTCATGATAGCAATTATTATTATTTGCAAAGAGCATGTCGATCAGTGAATAAATTAGGATAATCTCAAGAATGTGAATCTATATATCAAATGATGGAAATCGTCTTGAAAGCACTTACTTGGGATATGGTCTTCGAGAACATGAGCTAAACAAGGTAAGAAAATATTTTTTTTCTAATTGAATCAGTGATCTGTATCTTGAAATTCTGCGAATATAAATGGTACAAGTATCATCTAATACTATTTTTGAACAAAAATTAACATTTCTGGACTCAATTTAGATCACCAAGTTGAAAATGGTTGTAACGTCAAATTGTAACTTTTTTCCATAACGAGTTTTCGAGCAATTCTCTGATTTATTGCCATTTTTTCAACTTTTACTCTATTTTAATATTAAATATGACCTGTATAACAAATGATAATGCATTTTTTATTATCAATTTTAAACATATTTTTCGTTTTTTGCCTTGATATAACGAATATCAAGCTAGAAAAAAAAAGTAAAAGTTCATAAAGTTGGTATTTCTATACTCACTATTTTATTCGATTCAAAATAAATAATGAGGTGTTGAAATGAATTTTTGAATACCTTTTTGTTGTTTTTTTTTACAAGTTTTTAAGCAATTGTTTGCTGGGAATTATTCGAATTTTACTGTATCCTAATATAAAATATGAATTTCCCAAATGAGCCTATAATTATTTTTTATTAGCAGTAATGAAAATATTTTTCATTTTTTGCATTGATATCACTAATATTAAGTTCTAAAACAAATGTGAAAATTTATAAAGTGTTGATATTTCTTGAGAAACTGACTATATTCAAAATTCTCTTTTAGGAATTTCTTGAAGTGCATGTAAAAGTAGGTTTTAATGATTTAGACGTACGTAGGAAGCTTCTAGAACTCTACTAGTAAGATAGAAAGTTGATATTCAACAAAATATGAGTAAAATGAATCAACTGAGAGAAATATTGTCAAACAAATTATTGTTAATAGTAGATCCAACTAAGTTATCAAAGACGTCATTTAAAAAAATTCCCTCTGTTGTTGATTATCAAAAACCGAGTCGTTTTAAAGAACTCTTTATTTCCAAAGACAAAGAGTATACCTACTTCCAATTTTCATCAAGAACTTTTTAATATGATTTTAAAAAGTGTGATTCATATGAAAACCAATTTCCTCTTTATGCTTATTCACCTCAACGTTCATATCTCATATAATATAAATGATAAATACGGTCATAATCTTATTCACGACGGATATTATTCAATTTATTTATTTATAGCAGTACATTGTTTTTATAAAAACTCGTGTAACTCACTACTTTATTGACCTTCTGAGATATATATCATTATGCAATCCACTTCGTTCACAATTCAAAACTAAGTTCAAGGAGACACTTTTATCTTTCTTCATCCTACGCATTTCAGTGTACTTTCTATATTATGTATGCATACAACATTGAAGTAATTCCAGTCTGGGGAGACATAGAATAGAATTGCAAACCATATAAGTCAAATCTCGAGAATATTAGATCTCTAAACAAGGGTTTGAAGTAGTCGTCATTTTCTTTACACGTGTATACAGAGAAACTACAAGTTATGACTTTCCAAAGTTGTTTTCTCGTAAGCAAGATGAACGTTTGAAAAAATGAATTACGCCAAGAAATTCTGTCTTATTTTCCGTATTTTCTTTATGATTATTATTATACTAGAAGCATTATATCTTCTGGGAAAAAGAAAAAGGAAATATAGCAAATGGAAAAAACCGTTGCTGCATAATTTGTACTCGAGAACTGTAAGAGGTATAAGAAACAACGCTTATAAAAAATAATCAATAGTGTTTCCATTCGAATTTTGAAAGAGACTATCTTTCAGAGAACCAATTGTTTACCAGTTTTTTACCATTTCCAAGTTTTCAATGATGGTATCTTTCATAATGTTTCTATCCTTTTCATGCCAGACGAGAGTGGTATCATCAGCGATTTTCCTTGAATTCAAATAAGGGCCAGGTCATTTAAATACATAAGGAAAAGCTTCGGGCCCGGGACAGATCCTTGTGGGATGCCCCATGAAATGTATTTGCTGTCAGATAACTTTCCATTAGATTTAATTTTTTTCCTGTCGCTTATTTAAGACCTAAACCATTTATTACATATTCCTCTAAATCCATGATAGCTGAGCTTATTCAGAAAGAGTTCATGATTAACACAATCGAAAGCTTTAGAAAAGTCGCAGAATACTATATTTACAGCTTCTCCATTATTGAGATTGGTATAAACATGTTCGAGGAGAGAAAAAGTGGCTTCATTAGTACCTTTTGAACTCTGAAATGCAAATTGCGTTTAACTAATATTTCATTGGTATTTAAAAAATGTAATACTCTTTTTTTTAATGCGTTTTTCAATTAACTTTGATGACAACAAAGAAATTGATCTAAAATTACTAGGATCTTCCGGATTACCGCTTTTGAATAGTAGGATAACAAGGGTTGTCTTTGTCATAAAGGAAGTTCTCTGAGTCTTCATTCTTTTCAAATTAAACTGTGAATCATTATAATTGTCGTTATTTTGGTTAGATGTCAATCCACACCTTTTCCACGAATTGCATACTCAAACTCCCCATAAACTCAATGTCTGGGCCGGTATTTTTGGAAACCATTCGATTGGACCAGTATTTTTCGACGGTAACCTGACAGGAGAAACTTATTTGGAATTTAATAATAATAATTAATTTGACACAATAGGTAGACATCATTGAAAATGATGCTCGTTATCATGAAGATCACTTGATATTTCAACAAAACGGGGCACGTCCACATTATGCAAAGCCTGTCAGGGCGTTTTTGGATAGAAACTTTCCTGGGAGTTAGATTGGAAGAAGAGGTTCTATAGAGTGGTCAGCCAGATCTCCAGATTCAACCCCACTCGACTTTTCCCTGTGGGGTCACTTGAAAAACAAAATCTATGCAACCGAACCAGAATCTCTGGGAGATTTATGAAGTAGAATTATTTATGACTGAAGTCAAATAATGCCGGAAATGCTTCGAAATGTGAGGTCTCATTTTAAACAGAACTTGTATTGTTTTATGGAAATGGGTAATAGACAGTTGAACATTTAGTTCATTGACAATAATAATTAGTGCGAAGTTGCTTTATCAGATGTTCTTTCATTGATTGATTGAGAAAAAAAAAGGGATTTCCTAACTTCAAGTTTCTTTATCTCGAAAACGTATCGACATTAATTTATTTTTGTTATTTGTTTTTAAGAAGGAAAATACCTACAGATCTGTTGTTTCGTTTTCAATGGCCTACTCTGTATATAAAACTAGCAGCGGCAAACGTTGAGGATTCTTTAACTCTTAATGAACAGTCATTAAACTTGAAAGTAAACGAGGTGATGAGAACTTTATGTTACAAGTAGATGTGTGGAATCAATATCATCGATTTTGAGGTAAGGATTTGTTCAAAGAAGTATTTCAATATGTACTTCACGCTTTATTATGGATTGAAAACATTTTTCTAGTCGTCAATGTTGATACTTTTGATAAAATAATCGATAGCAAAGGCAGAATTTCGAATCGTTCGAAGAATCCAATGAGGCGACAGACAACTTGATGTGAAAATAATTCATGCAATATCGAGTAAACATAGGAACAGTTGCAGTAAACTTGATTCTTTGACTTAGAATGAGCAGTCGTAAAACATAGAAGTAAAATGGTTGCGATAAAAATTTTACGATAATAACTAACGGCGTGACAATTGTTAGTCTCTTAACATGTATGGAAAGTGCTGTTTGTTTTTCCGCACGTGTTTAAAAGAAAAATTTAATTAGTGCTAGGAAATTGGAATGGCTCGTACTTACTTCTAATTTTTATGCCTGGTTACGGCTAGAAATAGAGTGAATTTTCTATTTTTGTTTCTTCCGGATAGATTCAAGGAGGAATTTTTATAGAAACAGGCTCATTGAAGAATTTGATGTTGGAATTGACGTATACTAATACTCAGTGAAGAAATACACAGGGATATTTGAAACCTGACTGGGATAATTTGAAAACATTTCTGAATATCAGCTGCGAAATACTGTGAGGGAAATAATATTCTAAAACAGCAAAAGTTAGATCCGTAAATAAGGTGAATTTAGCAAAAAGTGACTGAAAATTATAGTGACCAAGAGATTCGTCAAGAAAAGGTCTAAAATTCATGTAAAATATAAATATAAATCATCAGATACACTTGAAATAGCATGTGAGCATATTGGAAAAAATATCACTTTCAACTCCAGATGTACTTTTCAACTCGAGAACGGTTGAAGATAGAGCAATTCTGCGAACGCCAATCGATTCAGAATGATGGAATTAGTATATTTTGTGGATTTCCAGCCAATCGAAAAAAATAAAATAATACTCGAAAAAAGTCCTAAAAATCATGAAAAATATGAAATCGTCAGATCCACTTGAAATTGCATATGCGAATATGTGAGCTTATAAGAAAAATGTTGACTTCAACGACAATTAATGAAAAAATTACAAAATTTCAAATTTCGGAGGGTAATGACCTCCCACAACCCCAGAAGAACATTTCAACTCGAGAACGGTTGAAGATAGAGCAATTCTGCGAACGCCAATCGATTCAGAATGATGAAATTAGTGTACTTTGTGGATTTCCAGGCAAACGGAAAAAATAAAATAATACTCGAAAAAATTCCTAAGGGGTAGACCTCTAAAAATCGTGAAAAATATGAAATCGTCAGATCCACCTGAAATTGCATATGCGAATATGTGAGCTTATAAGAAAAATGTTGACTTCAACGACAATTAATGAAAAAATTACTAAATTTTAAATTTCGGAGGGTAATGACCTCCCACAACCCCAGAAGAACATTTCAACTCGAGAACGGTTGAAGATAGAGCAATTCTGCGAACGCCAATCGATTCAGAATGATGGAATTAGTATACTTTGTGGATTTCCAGCCAATCGGAAAAAATTAAATAATACTCGAAAAAAGTCCTAAGGGGTAGACCTCTAAAAATCATGAAAAATATGAAATCGTCAGATCCACCTGAAATTGCATATGCGAATATGTGAGCTTATAAGAAAAATGTTGACTTCAACGACAATTAATGAAAAAATTACTAAATTTTAAATTTCGGAAGGTAATGACCTCCCACAACCCCAGAAGAACATTTCAACTCGAGAACGGTTGAAGATAGAGCAATTCTGCGAACGCCAATCGATTCAGAATGTTGGAATTAGTATACTTTGTGGATTTCCAGCCAATCGAAAAAAATTAAATAATACTCGAAAAAAGTCCTAAGGGGTAGACCTCTAAAAATCATGAAAAATATGAAATCGTCAGATCCACCTGAAATTGCATATGCGAATATGTGAGCTTATAGGAAAAATGTTGAATTCAACGACAATTAATGAAAAAATTACTAAATTTTAAATTTCGGAAGGTAATGACCTCCCACAACCCCAGAAGAACATTTCAACTCGAGAACGGTTGAAGATAGAGCAATTCTGCGAACGCCAATCGATTCAGAATGATGGAATTAGTATACTTTGTGGATTTCCAGCCAATCGAAAAAAATTAAATAATACTCGAAAAAAGTCCTAAGGGGTAGACCTCTAAAAATCATGAAAAATATGAAATCGTCAGATCCACCTGAAATTGCATATGCGAATATGTGAGCTTATAGGAAAAATGTTGAATTCAACGACAATTAATGAAAAAATTACAAAATTTCAAATTTCGGAGGGTAATGACCTCCCACAACCCCAGAAGAACATTTCAACTCGAGAACGGTTGAAGATAGAGCAATTCTGCGAACGCCAATCGATTCAGAATGATGAAATTAGTGTACTTTGTGGATTTTCAGCCAATCGGAAAAAATAAAATAATACTCGAAAAAAGTCCTAAGGGGTAGACCTCTAAAAATCATGAAAAATATGAAATCGTCAGATCCACCTGAAATTGCATATGCGAATATGTAAGCTTATAGGAAAAATGTTGACTTCAACGACAATTAATGAAAAAATTGAAAAATTTCAAATTTCGGAGGGTAATGACCTCCCACAACCCCAGAAGAACATTTCAACTCGAGAACGGTTGAAGATAGAGCAATTCTGCGAACGCCAATCGATTCAGAATGATGGAATTAGTATACTTTGTTGATTTCCAGCCAATCGGAAAAAATTAAATATTACTCGAAAACAGTCCTAAGGGGTAGACCTCTAAAAATCATGAAAAATATGAAATCGTCAGATCCACCTGAAATTGCATATGCGAATATGTGAGCTTATAGGAAAAATGTTGAATTCAACGACAATTAATGAAAAAATTACAAAATTTCAAATTTCGGAGGGTAATGACCTCCCACAACCCCAGAAGAACATTTCAAGTCGAGAACGGTTGAAGATAGAGCAGTTCTGCGAACGCCAATCGATTCAGAATGATGAAATTAGTGTACTTTGTGGATTTCCAGCCAATCGGAAAAAATTAAATAATACTCGAAAAAAGTCCTAAGGGGTAGACCTCTAAAAATCATGAAAAATATGAAATCGTCAGATCCACCTGAAATTGCATATGCGAATATGTGAGCTTATGAGAAAAATGTTGACTTCAACGAAAATTAATGAAAAAATTACTAAATTTTAAATTTCGGAGGGTAATGACCTCCCACAACCCCAGAAGAACATTTCAACTCGAGAACGGTTGAAGATAGAGCAATTCTGCGAACGCCAATCGATTCAGAATGATGGAATTAGTATACTTTGTGGATTTCCAGCCAATCGGAAAAAATAAAATAATACTCGAAAAAAGTCATGAAAAATATGAAATCGTCAGATCCACCTGAAATTGCATATGCGAATATGTGAGCTTGTGAGAAAAATGTTGACTTCAACGACAATTAATGAAAAAATTACAAAATTTCAAATTTCGGAGGGTAATGACCTCCCACAACCCCAGAAGAACATTTCAACTCGAGAACGGTTGAAGATAGAGCAATTCTGCGAACGCCAATCGATTCAGAATGATGAAATTAGTGTACTTTGTGGATTTCCAGGCAAACGGAAAAAATAAAATAATACTCGAAAAAATTCCTAAGGGGTAGACCTCTAAAAATCATGAAAAATATGAAATCATCAGATCCACCTGAAATTGCATATGCGAATATGTGAGCTTATAAGAAAAATGTTGACTTCAACGACAATTAATGAAAAAATTACTAAATTTTAAATTTCGGAAGGTAATGACCTCCCACAACCCCAGAAGAACATTTCAACTCGAGAACGGTTGAAGATAGAGCAATTCTGCGAACGCCAATCGATTCAGAATGATGGAATTAGTATACTTCGTGGATTTCCAGCCAATCGAAAAAAATTAAATAATACTCGAAAAAAGTCCTAAGGGGTAGACCTCTAAAAATCATGAAAAATATGAAATCGTCAGATCCACCTGAAATTGCATATGCGAATATGTGAGCTTATAGGAAAAATGTTGAATTCAACGACAATTAATGAAAAAATTACAAAATTTCAAATTTCGGAGGGTAATGACCTCCCACAACCCCAGAAGAACATTTCAACTCGAGAACGGTTGAAGATAGAGCAATTCTGCGAACGCCAATCGATTCAGAATGATGGAATTAGTATACTTTGTGGATTTCCAGCTAATCGGAAAAAATTAAATAATACTCGAAAATAGTCCTAAGGGGTAGACCTCTAAAAATCATGAAAAATATGAAATCGTCAGATCCACCTGAAATTGCATATGCGAATATGTGAGCTTATAAGAAAAATGTTGAATTCAACGACAATTAATGAAAAAATTATAAAATTTTAAATTTCAGAGGGTAATGACTTCCCACAACCCCAGAAGAAGATTTCAACTCGAGAACGGTTGAAGATAGAACAATTCTGCGAACGCCAATCGATTCAGAATGATGAAATTAGTGTACTTTGAAGATTTTCAGCCAATCGGAAAAAATAAAATAATACTCGAATAAAGTCCTAAGGGGTAGACCTCTAAAAATCATGAAAAATATGAAATCGTCAGATCCACCTGAAATTGCATATGCGAATATGTAAGCTTATAGGAAAAATGTTGACTTCAACGACAATTAATGAAAAAATTACAAAATTTCAAATTTCGGAGGGTAATGACCTCCCACAACCCCAGAAGAACATTTCAACTCGAGAACGGTTGAAGATAGAGCAATTCTGCGAACGCCAATCGATTCAGAATGATGGAATTAGTGTACTTTGTGGATTTCTAGGCAAACGGAAAAAATAAAATAATACTCGAAAAAATTCCTAAGGGGTAGACCTCTAAAAATCATGAAAAATATGAAATCGTCAGATCCACCTGAAATTGCATATGCGAATATGTGAGCTTATAAGAAAAATGTTGAATTCAACGACAATTAATGAAAAAATTACAAAATTTTAAATTTCAGAGGGTAATGACTTCCCACAACCCCAGAAGAAGATTTCAACTCGAGAACGGTTGAAGATAGAACAATTCTGCGAACGCCAATCGATTCAGAATGATGAAATTAGTGTACTTTGAAGATTTTCAGCCAATCGGAAAAAATAAAATAATACTCGAATAAAGTCCTAAGGGGTAGACCTCTAAAAATCATGAAAAATATGAAATCGTCAGATCCACCTGAAATTGCATATGCGAATATGTAAGCTTATAGGAAAAATGTTGACTTCAACGACAATTAATGAAAAAATTACAAAATTTCAAATTTCGGAGGGTAATGACCTCCCACAACCCCAGAAGAACATTTCAACTCGAGAACGGTTGAAGATAGAGCAATTCTGCGAACGCCAATCGATTCAGAATGATGGAATTAGTATACTTTGTGGATTTTCAGCCAATCGGAAAAAATAAAATAATACTCGAAAAAAGTCCTGAAATTGCATATGCGAATATGTGAGCTTATAAGAAAAATGTTGACTTCAACGACAATTAATGAAAAAATTACTAAATTTTAAATTTCGGAAGGTAATGACCTCCCACAACCCCAGAAGAACATTTCAACTCGAGAACGGTTGAAGATAGAGCAATTCTGCGAACGCCAATCGATTCAGAATGATGGAATTAGTATACTTTGTGGATTTCCAGCCAATCGGAAAAAATTAAATAATACTCGAAAAAAGTCATGAAAAATATGAAATCGTCAGATCCACCTGAAATTGCATATGCGAATATGTGAGCTTGTGAGAAAAATGTTGACTTCAACGACAATTAATGAAAAAATTACAAAATTTCAAATTTCGGAGGGTAATGACCTCCCACAACCCCAGAAGAACATTTCAACTCGAGAACGGTTGAAGATAGAGCAATTCTGCGAACGCCAATCGATTCAGAATGATGAAATTAGTGTACTTTGTGGATTTCCAGGCAAACGGAAAAAATAAAATAATACTCGAAAAAATTCCTAAGGGGTAGACCTCTAAAAATCATGAAAAATATGAAATCATCAGATCCACCTGAAATTGCATATGCGAATATGTGAGCTTATAAGAAAAATGTTGACTTCAACGACAATTAATGAAAAAATTACTAAATTTTAAATTTCGGAAGGTAATGACCTCCCACAACCCCAGAAGAACATTTCAACTCGAGAACGGTTGAAGATAGAGCAATTCTGCGAACGCCAATCGATTCAGAATGATGGAATTAGTATACTTCGTGGATTTCCAGCCAATCGAAAAAAATTAAATAATACTCGAAAAAAGTCCTAAGGGGTAGACCTCTAAAAATCATGAAAAATATGAAATCGTCAGATCCACCTGAAATTGCATATGCGAATATGTAAGCTTATAGGAAAAATGTTGACTTCAACGACAATTAATGAAAAAATTACAAAATTTCAAATTTCGGAGGGTAATGACCTCCCACAACCCCAGAAGAACATTTCAACTCGAGAACGGTTGAAGATAGAGCAATTCTGCGAACGCCAATCGATTCAGAATGATGGAATTAGTATACTTTGTGGATTTTCAGCCAATCGGAAAAAATAAAATAATACTCGAAAAAAGTCCTGAAATTGCATATGCGAATATGTGAGCTTATAAGAAAAATGTTGACTTCAACGACAATTAATGAAAAAATTACTAAATTTTAAATTTCGGAAGGTAATGACCTCCCACAACCCCAGAAGAACATTTCAACTCGAGAACGGTTGAAGATAGAGCAATTCTGCGAACGCCAATCGATTCAGAATGATGGAATTAGTATACTTTGTGGATTTCCAGCCAATCGAAAAAAATTAAATAATACTCGAAAAAAGTCCTAAGGGGTAGACCTCTAAAAATCATGAAAAATATGAAATCGTCAGATCCACCTGAAATTGCATATGCGAATATGTGAGCTTATAGGAAAAATGTTGAATTCAACGACAATTAATGAAAAAATTACAAAATTTCAAATTTCGGAGGGTAATGACCTCCCACAACCCCAGAAGAACATTTCAACTCGAGAACGGTTGAAGATAGAGCAATTCTGCGAACGCCAATCGATTCAGAATGATGGAATTAGTATACTTTGTGGATTTCCAGCTAATCGGAAAAAATTAAATAATACTCGAAAATAGTCCTAAGGGGTAGACCTCTAAAAATCATGAAAAATATGAAATCGTCAGATCCACCTGAAATTGCATATGCGAATATGTGAGCTTATAAGAAAAATGTTGAATTCAACGACAATTAATGAAAAAATTACAAAATTTTAAATTTCAGAGGGTAATGACTTCCCACAACCCCAGAAGAAGATTTCAACTCGAGAACGGTTGAAGATAGAACAATTCTGCGAACGCCAATCGATTCAGAATGATGAAATTAGTGTACTTTGAAGATTTTCAGCCAATCGGAAAAAATAAAATAATACTCGAATAAAGTCCTAAGGGGTAGACCTCTAAAAATCATGGAAAATATAAAATCCTCAGAAATTTCGATTTTGCATATGTGCATGTTCGTACATATGAAGGAAACTGTTGAATTTTGAGAAAATCGATGAAAACATTACGAAAACAAACGGTTGAAGAAAGGGAAATTCAGAATGATGAAATTAGTGTTAATGTGTCATGAAAAATATTAAATAATCAAATTCACCATATATGCTAAGTTTCATGCTGTTTCCGAAAATAATCATTTGTATATGCTCGGATGAAAAAATTTGCATAAAGAATGAAAAATACATCAAAAATTACCCAGCAAAATTGAATTGCCAAAAAAAATTGTTTTCCACTCATTAAAAAGTCGCAAACATCTCTCAACTTCCTCTCGACTAGCTGAACCTGAATCATACTTGTTATGTAAATAAATTTCGATAAATTGAAAAAAATTCAGAATTTGTTTTGTCGGAAAAAAAAACGCACTTATCTACAAACTTAACTTCGCGAACTGATGACTAACCTAATCGAAGTTGATTCTAGAACCATAAAAAACACTTTTTAAAACGATCAGCTCTGATTATCTGATCTATCGGAGCTTATGCTGATAATAGCCGCGAAGAGAGTTTTTAACAGTAGCTACCTCATGGGTGTAGCGTTGTTCCACCCCTAAGTAAGTATACGTCTCTCCGGCATCCAGATGATGTAGGATGCTTCCGTCTACGAGCTGAACGTCCTCTCTGTATTCCTCGCATCGTCCTCTTTTGAGATGAACCGTAGCACATTTGCCGATCCCAAACTCCATCCCGATAGCATGCGTGTACTCTTGCACCAACCTCAAGTACTGATGAAGATTTTTTCCCGGGAGGCATATAGTTTAAGGTCATCCATGTAAAACAGATGGGTGACCTTATGCCTCCGGTTGCTGGGGATGCCGCAGTTGCATCCGCGGGTTTTCCGTAGAGCAAAGAACAATGGCAATAGGAAGATGCAGAAGAGAAGAGGGCTGAGGCAGTCTCCCTGAAACACTCCCCTTCTCAAGGTAACCTGCTCTGCTTGGACTCTGACTTGATCAGATGTTATGGTGAAGCGAGTCCTCCAGAGCGAGATCGTAGCTCTGGTATCGCAAGGCATCTGAACAAATGCATGATGAGCTCATGCGATGTTGTATCAAATGCCTTGCGATAATCGAACCAGGCCATTGAATGGTTACGCTTATATTGCACGGAGCCCTATTACTATTATTATGTGTCCGCGCACTGTATTATAAGTCACTCAAAATTTCCCATACAGCTATTATATTCTCTTATATTCTCCTGAATGGAGGAACAGATAAATGAAGGTCATGAAAGTAAATAAACTGACGGGATGCTCTCAGTTGATGGAAGTAATCAAAAAAGTATTTGTCAAAACTTAAATGGTGGGCAAAGTGCCGCCACTGCCTGCTGCCTCCGCTCTCTGGTCATTAGTTATCATGACTTGCAAGTATGCTCAAAACTGACCCACTTTCGTCTCACCCCAAGCACAATGGGACTCTCGGTACGGGAAATTCGTCTGTTGTTTTGTACTCATAATCCTCCAACATTTCGAATCAAGTGAACCCATTCAGCGTTTCAGCCTTTCAGCCGGGGAGCAAACATCTTGAAGGGATACGATGGTTCACTCAAGTCAAGTGAAAATTTCCTCAGTCGCGTTTTGTACTATGATAACACACTCAGTGCACAATTAGCGTATTGTTACCGTTAATTGAATTGGATCTTTGGGGTTGAGATTATGACGGACCCATTGGAACGGATCTAATACGCGATATAAGTGGGAAAATCTCTTTATACGACTATTGATAAAGTATAGAGCAGGGGCTCTGAACCTGTTTGCACCTGCGTACCACACAATTTTTGAGAAATTTTGGTGTACCACCAGACCTAAATATTTTAATAAACGTATATTTAATCTTCTAAAAGTGTTCAAAGGCTTTTTGAATTAAATTCCCGAGAAAACTTCATATTCAATGTTAGATATTTGTTTATTTATAACATGCTTACAATAAATGATAAATAAAAAGATTAAAATGATAATAATTTACAGTTTTATTCATTACCCATAGGTCTAGAAACATACAGATAAAAAATTAGTACAGAGTCAGCAGAAAATTAATCATCATACATAATATACTTTTATAGTATTCAGAGCAAAACTTGTTATTGTTTGTCTGTGATTAGGAGTAATGGAACTTATCTCCACTCTTAATTCCTCTTCAACACTCATTCTGCTTCTATGTTTATTTTTTATGTTCAACAGTTCAGAAAATCCACTCTCACACAAGTTACTCGTAATAAATGGCATCAAAAATAGCAGAGCTGACCGAAAGATCAAAGGGTACTCGGTTTTACATCCAATCCAGAAGTTAAAGATTTCTCTTCAAAATAATCTTTCATGGAACTATCTTCTTCTGCAAGATCGATAAAACTTTCTTTCAGTTCCAATTCTTTTGGTGAGGTTCCCGACAAAGTCCATTTTTGAATAATCTTCAGAGAAATACTCCTCAAAGCTTTTTTGAAGGCCTTCCAAGTGAACAATGATATCAAAAAATTATGATAGAGTGGGAATTGCAGATGAATTCTCCTCCTATACCTGTGATTAAAACACAACCAACTTTCTCTTAGATTAGATAAGTCAATCTTGACAACCATTTTTCATCAGCAAACAATTTTTTCCTGTCATAATTTTTTTCACTCAAAAACATAAAAACTTCTGATATAAGTTCAAAGAGACGGTTCAAGATTTTCCCCCGAGATAACTACCTCACTTCTGTATGCAGGAGTAAAGTCTTGGACTTGTCACCCATTTCTTCACACAACAAGGGGAATAATTTTGTGTTCAGAGCCATAACCTTTATGTTAAAAACTTTCACAGCATCTGATAGATTTTTCCTTGAGCAGCTAATGCTTCTTGATGGATGACACAATGCGTACTTTTGCATTCAGGAGTAACTTCCTTCATTGCTATAGTCCTGTCAATCTTCCTGACATAGCTTTTGCCCCATCTGTACACAAACCCATACACTTGGACCAGATAATGCCTACTTTGAGCACATATTCATCAATTACCTTAAAAATGAGTTGCGCTGTGGTATTTGATTCAAGTGGTTTGCAGAACAAAAATTCTTCTATCACCTCTTCGTTATAATCAAATCGCACGAAAACAAGTAGCTGCGCCATGTTTGTAACATCGGTGCATTCGTCAACTTAACAGCATTCTTGAAGTTTTGAAACCAGTTGTTCTTCGATATTATTAGACATATCCACAATTCGTCTCTTTACTGTGTTATTTGACAGTGGTATTTTTCGAATTTCTTCGGCTGCCTTTTCTCCTAACACGGCTTGGACCATATCCGCAGCGGCTGCCAGTAAAAGCGTCTCACCGATTGTTTGAGGCTTTCCATCTTTTGCAATGCTTAAACTAGCAAGGCATGATGCCTTCATCAAGTTAGTATCAGTATTGACAAACTTCGTCAAACATTGGGTTTTTTCTTGAAAAAATAAGAGTGTCTTTTAAAAAATGTAATCAGTGTGCTTAGTATTTTGGTGTTGTATCAGTAAAAAGGCTTCATGCTTTTATTAATTTTTAATGTTCATTTCCTTGTTACAAAAACCCTGAATTTTTTATTCACCAAACCAATCCAAATGCCAACAAACCTCCCGAATAATTATAGTGTAAAAACAACTGTCGAAACTGAAAAAAACGAATCCATACTAACACTATAGACATTAACTAATGAATAATATTGTCAACCTTCGAATACTTTTATAGTTTCCTCCCTAACCTTCCTGTAGAAAGAGTGAGAATACCTGAATCATTCAGTGAGACATCTGACCTACTATTACCTAGTTGTGAAACGGTAGTCGAACAATGGGAAAAATCAACGAATAAAAACGTAATCAGTACCGCTTCCCAACCCTAATATCAAATTAGTTCAATTTCTAGCAGAATCATCCATAACGTTCAACCGAATTTTATGAATTATTAATCCAAAGTTTTCCCGAATAATGCCACTATCACTGGAAAATATAAATTCTCCTCGGAACATTAGAGCGTTGAAATAAGGAATCGGCTATACTAGATGGAGTGGAAAATTCAAATATGTTCAATTAATGGTTTTGCCATTTAGATTACTTTATGCCGTTTATCACCGTGAGAGACCAATTGAACGTGAAATGATGTAAGAGTTTAAAGAGAAGAAGAAGTATCAGGGATTTATAGGAGAAGAGGAATATTTGCCAAAGCACTCTTTGATATTTCTATTTTTTGTAGGTGCCTATATCCAATATGTAGTTTTTGTGAACATTCTGTTATTGTCTCCTCTTCAAATATGGTGAACAGCAATGGACTCAATTCTCCTCCTTGTCTTAATCCTTCTCTTGTTTTTGTGACATTTTGTTATGTCGTTTCAATAAATATTTTCGAGTTGAGATGTGTTGCCACTGCCTAATTTCTTGCAAACAGCATTAATATGTGTTTTTCACCTCATATCACTGTCTACAAAAGTCCCAAAGAGTTAATTACTTTCAGAGGGACCTATTTTATCATGCTAGATATTCTCGATCCTGGTGGATCTGTAATAAAATTGCATGCACGTGGTTTTTTTGGAATTTACTATCAGATAATTTCTTTCACACCAGGCACTGAATTATTTTGCTAAGATATTCAATATCTCAGGATTCTCAGCTTCAGCTACTAACGTCGTGTCACCGGCATAAAGTAGCATACAGTTTGTACATATATAAAGAGGTAGAATATATATATAAATAATAAAAATCTCAACAGACCTAATTTGGATCCCTAAGGAACTCCTAAGTCCATCGTATAAAAGTCCAATCGATGGTCGTTTATTTTAACAGACATTTTTCTCAAACAATCCACGCTGAGAAGTTTCCGTGGAAACCTAATGATAAGTAAGTAAGGGGGGTCGTATAGGCTGAGCAGCCTCACAAGAACTTCGACCTATAAGTTCTTTTGTGCGTGACCCTCAATCTATCCGAGTTCCGGGATTGCGAGAATTCTTGCAAAGTTCATCAGTATTCTGGGAAAAAAGTTTTTGATGTCGGAGGACGTTAAGAAGGCCCCTTCCAAGAACTTAGCCTCTTGCAGAAAAGCGCTGGGCATATGTTCTGCAGTTTCCGCGAAGTTCTCGCAGTAGCGGCAACTATCACTCTGATTTACCCATCTTTTTGAGGTGGTATCCCAGAGAGCAGTTTCCAGTGAATAGTCCTGTTACCATCTTCAAGTCTTTCTTGTCCAAATCGAGAAGCTGTTTAGCTTTCTTTGGCGATAGACACACTAGTCTTTTCGCTTGTCTTTGTCCTGGCACTTTTCTCCAATGATAATTCATTTCTTCGGTTTCCCAGCATCGGAACTCTTTCAAGTGGCCTCTGGAGAGTCCACAGGAGGGTTCTGGCCGGGAAATTGTGTGTATTGCCCCTTCTATGGCAAGGCAATCTGCTTCTTCGATGCCTTTGATTCCTCTGTGACCTGGCACCCACATCAGGGTGACGTGATCGCATACTGCCATTTGTCTTAGGGATTGTTTACAGTCCCAGGTCAACTTAGACTCACAGGTATATGACCTAAGAGCTTTTAGTGCCTCTTTCAAGGCATTCCTGGACACATAATTCTATAGCATGTACTTCTGCTTGAAAGATGGTTGGGGAGTTACCGAAGGGGTTTTGAGAGCCTGAAATTTGGTCCTGTAACACCTACTCTAACCCTTTCGTCAATATTAGATCCATTTGTGTACCACACTGATGCATCACTTCCCAGTTGAGGTTCATTCTCTCTGCAAGTATGGTGGCTGTTTATGACCACTTCAAACTGCATTTCCAAGCCGTACCTAACTGGTAAGAAATCTGTCGATTTAAACATGGCTTCTATCAAAAGTGTCCGGTCAGATCTCCTGCTTTCGAGTTTTTTGTCTGGCTCAGTCTAAAGGCACTGTTTGCTGCTGCTTTCATTACACATAGGTGCGATGGCGGAAGGTTTAGCATTGCCTCTAAGGCTGCAGTAGGGCACCTAAATATTGCCTCTATGATTCTCAGACAGGCTAGCCGCTACACTTTCTGCAGCTCGACTTGTGCCGAAATTTGTTGAATTTTCAGCAACCATACCAGTGAGGCGTAGGTGACCATGGGTTCAATGATTGTTTGGTATGACCAATAAATCATTTTTGGTTTCATGCCCCATGTCTTACTAAAGACTTTGCGGCATGTCCAACTTGCCGCTATAGCTTTGGAAATAATGTGGTTGATTTGGCTGTTCCAAGTCAGTTTTTGGTCTTCTATGATAACTCCTGGAACCTCTGGAAAATGTTAGCTGGGTTCCATTTAGAGTTGGGGTTTTTAGTTCGTACTTTCGCCTCTCGATGAATGGAACCAGCACAGTTTTGCTAGGATTGACCTTGAGACCAGCTTCTGATTGTGTTTATGGTCAATTGCATGCGGTCGGAGATAACTCCGTCCTGTTTGCCCCTAATGGTGACGACTAGGTCATCGGCATAACCTTGAGTCGTGAAACCAGATTCGTGTAGCTTTACTAGCAGGTCGTCAACAACCAGTGACCACAGCAAAGGCGATAAAACTCCCCCTTGGAGGCAACCTTTTTCTGCTGTCATCTTGAGTGTCTCTCCCCCAAGGGTCGCCACAACGATTCTGCTTTTCAACATTGATTGTGGCCATCTGATCAGTGAGGCGTTAATATTTCTTTCCTCCAATGATCTGGATATGGAAACCTAATGATTGTAGTTTGCTAATTGATTTTGGTATATTTCATCATTCAAGAGTTTTTGACACGGCTTTAAATCAAGCACAAACATGGACGCCCAACTTTCGTCCACTCTGTACCACGTCCTACGTATCCATTATACGCCACTGCTCCTGATTATAAATTCTCGACAGCTCCCGTGGAGGGGAATGCGAGTTCTGTCCTTTTTCGAACCGGGGCTGTCATTGATATCATAACCTTTTATGGCCCATTGTTCTAACTCAGATATTTTATCATGGAACATTTCGATATCATAACATGGAAAATAGCAAGCTGGCAGACTAATTAAAAAACTGTATTCATATGTGGCATGTCTCGCTTTCCTTCTCGGTAATTAACGCAACTCTTTGAAGTTGCCAGTCGCAATCTTGTCTTTGGCAAGTTCGTCGACAGCAGCGTAGTTAGCGAGAGGGGATTTTGGAGCAGGAGGTGAATTATTTTGTCATTGCTAACAAGACGAGTTTCATCGATCATGGTGAACAGATTATCTTGTATTGAAGTTTATTCCTATATCCCTTGATAGTATTAATAAGTATATTACATAATAAGCATCGAAAGTAGCGTATAAATCACGAGCATGTTAGTAATCCTTCCAGCGAGCTGTGTAAGCAATTTTTCCCACGATTCTGGATGACAAGAAATCATCAATCAACTTCCAGATAACAAACTCATGATGATAATATTGATACCAGTCATGAATTATTAGACGTACGGTAGATACATTTTAAACCTGCCATAAAAAAATTGTATTTGTTATTGTTTTTTTAATTTTCGTAAAGTGCAACTATTTTTGTATACGCATACAATTGCGCATATACAAATTCAAGTGTATCTAATGATTTAACATTTTTCATGGTTTTTAGGGGTCTACCCCATAGGACTTTTTTCAAATAATTTTTTCCTTCAGTCGATTGAGTGAAAATTCACAGAGTATACTAACTTTGACCCTCTGAATCGATTGGCGTTCGCAGAATTGATCTATCTTCAACCGTTTTCGAATTGAAAAGTTTGCCATTTCTCAAAAATTTTGTATCCGTCATTTTTCTATATATTTTCATAAAATTTTACTTTTTTGTGTATACATACATTTGCGCATGAATAGTTTCGAGGATATCTGAAGATTTCACATTTTTCATGATTGTTTGGGATCTACCCCTTACGATATTTCCCGAGTAACTTTTTGTTTTCATCAATCGTCTTGAAATTCACAAAGTATTCTATTTTCATATTTCGGAATCGATTGGCTTTCGCAGAATTGCTTCATCTTCAACCGTTCTCGAGTAGTTCATCTGGAATTGAAAGAGGTCATTTGTTGGTCGTGGTGCTAGAGTATTTGCTCCCACCCAGACGGCCCGGGTTCGATCCCCGGGACAGCCTGCCACTGAGCTAAAGTGGTGTTCGGATTCCACTTTTATTTAAACTGTAGGTCCCGGATCTCCCTTGCTCGCACAAGCTCTGCTTTTGAGGGGTTTTCTCCGAAAACCTGGGTGATTCGTAAAAACAAAAAAAAATATCCAAACTTTTGTGTTTGCGCCTTTTTTTCATGAAATTTAACCCTTTTTTATTCATACACACATGCGCATATTCAATTAAAAATTATTCTGATGATATTTGGCCTTCAGTCACTAGGAGAATTGCTATATCGTAAAAAAAATTCTTTTTCATCATTTTTGTATTGATTTTCGTAATACCCAATGTTTTATTTCATATGCACACAACTAATCTAATCTAACTGTTTATACCGGGCAACCCAATAGTTATGTCAGGAAAAAAATTTAAAACCCGTCATTTGTATATTATTTAGGCTTCATACTTCCCATAGTTATAAAATTTGTTCATTAAACAAATGAGAGCAATTTTCAGTTGTAATATCACAAGCTAGTGAGAATGAAGTGAAAATAATTTGACAGATTTTTCGAAAACTTGTTGCCAGGCAATGGCCACAAAATTGAGAAAAGATCTGGAGGATTATTTTCTACTTTATCGAACTCTTGTGTGGTATTCGATAGATTACTTTTTGATGCCCCAATCATAGACCTATTCTCTATAGGTACATATAACATTTTTATTTCAACAATTTACTTGAATCACTATAAACAGAATGAAGTAAACAATTATTGTGGATGTTTTGTCCTTGGCTGGAGGATTCCGTAACATTGTTTCGTTCTGTTGGATTGAAAGCTATTGTTTTCTCTCTGACCCTAGGTTATCAATTGAAACTGTTTCCAAATTTACACGTTACTCAAAATAGTTTTCTTACATGCATTTTCGTTGATTTTATTGAAATTTCATAGAATGATAATGTACTAAACCGTTTTCGAATCATTTTTCACTTTTCGTGCAAACTGATGACAGACGTCAGATCAAAAGTATCAGTTGTCACATAATAAAAACAAAATACCACAAAAAATTCCCGCGGCAATTTTCAATGTAGAAAATTTCCACTTTAATAATGCTGTGATTGGCCTGAACGTACATGAATGCTTTGAATTGATGGTTTCGACTGGTTACAAGAATTGTCAAAAAATAATCAAAGAAAAATTATTTTTTCCCACTCGCGATATATTTTTCAACATACTGAATTTGATATAATAGTTATTTATGTATCAAGGGCGTAAAGTATGTGTTTATGGCCTGCGGCGTGGATAATGGTCCGAAGGCGTTAGCCGAGGGCCATTACACGCCGAAGGACATAAACGCATTTCACGCACGTGATACATACAAAATTTTATGCACTAGCGGTTTATACAGTGTCCACCAAAATCTTGGAACAGCATGGGAAACTAACTTTTATGAAGAATGACATTTTCTGAGAAACTATTAATAAAAAAGTTTTCCATATAGTTACAAGATTTTGGCGGACACTGTATATATATTTATATCGCAATTATCGTGTCAATAATCATCTCTGTATACTGAAATAGATTCATTTATTCAAATTGTACACAGAATACCCAGTATAAACCCACCTAATTATGACGTTGTTAAGCAAGCTGGTTGTTGTCTAGCAACAAATTCAATAAACAAGGTAAACGGTCATCTTCATGTTTATCTGAAAAAGCGCGTGAGGGAACTAACACGAAAATTATGGAATCATCAGATGAAGAACATAATATATACATACCAATGGAAATTTTGGAATCGGCTGAGAGTGCCAAACTCGAACTGCTACCAACAAAGTCAAAGAAACTTTACGAAAAGACGTATAATGAGTTCATAAAATGGCGCAAAGAAAATAATGTGAAGGTGATTACAGAAGACATACTATTCGATGTTAAAGTCTACTTTGAATTTGTATAATAATATAAACATAAGCAAATTTCCAAAATTGATAGCATTTTTGAAACGGAAGAATGATGGATATATGCCGAAGAAATCCAAAATATTGAATAGGGATGAAATCGAACATTTTCTAAAAGAAGCTCCAGATAATGTATATCTGATGATGAAGGTATGTTATACCTACCTATATTTATTAAGTAATTAAAAAACTCATTGATTCTTTTATAGGTTGCATTAATATTTGGGGTACATGGTGCTTGTCGTAGAGAAGAATTAACAAATCTCAAGCTTGATGACATTCAAGACCTAACTTATGCTTTATTGCTTACAATTCGAGAGTCAAAAACTAAAATACAACGAACATTTACCATCTGCAGTACTGAAAACCAGTCAGTTAATTATTTGGATATTTATAGAAGATATGCTAGTCTACGTCCCGCAAATACTGAACATGGGCGTTTTTTTATATTCTATAAGAACAACAAATGTACAAAACAAGTTGTTGGGAAGAATATCTTCGGTCAAATTCCAAGAAAAATTGCAGCATTTTTGAAGCTACCAGGCCCAGAAAAATATACGGGTCATTGTTTCAGGCGTTCTTCAGCCACTTTATTGGCTGATGCTGAGGAAAGTATCACCAATATCAAAGGACACGCTGGTTGGAAATCAACTACAGTAGCAGAGAGCTACATTGAACAATCAATTTCAAATCAATTGATTATTGCCGGCGATGGTGATGGACCAATACCAAATAATAATTATTTGGACCTACCATCCACATCTAAAATGAGTGGTGAGGACGTTTCAAAAGGGAATAACTATTTGGATATCCCACCCTCAATATTCAAAATTGTAACAATTGCATAGTTAATATAAAATTCTAATTTTCAGGGTTATGAAGCAAAAATGTAGATTATGAATAAAAGTTGTTAAATGAGTATTTCTTTACTGAACTGAATTCATTGTTTCGTGGTAGGTCTTCCGTGAAATGACGTGCGTAGGTATATATGGACAATTTTAGTATAATGTCTACTTTACCGCCCGCGGGCCATGATGCGCCCACGGGCGGTAAAGTGTCACTTTACGCCCGGCGAACCGGGCGGTAAAGTGTACTTTACCGCCCGCTAGTGCATAAAATATTTTTCATCCATTAAAAAGATGAATGAAGGTCGTCTCTAATTCGGATCCTCAACTACTAGTATTTTTGTTGACGAATCACTCATTTTATGCTCTACTGATTGGTAGCGATCAATCCTCGTGTGTTTGTTTTCAAAGCAAAACCAAATGATTATGGCTATTGCACTGTGCACATCAAAAGTAAGCGAGTTAATCACAATAATAATATGTTGATTGCAAACCAGTGTAGGCAAAGATTGTACTTCAACATTCATTATCACAAAATAATTAACAACGCGGTGTTCCCTAAGGCCCAGCGATCGCACTCTTCGATACGCTACTGCGAGAGAGGTTTAGCAGACTGTGAATGAAGCACCTCAAGAAGCTATGATTTCTTCCTCTAATAATTACAGACATCCGCAGGTATGCACATACCTAGTCGCAGTGATGACTTTCCGTCATACTGAATAAATTATTGACTTTGTTTTTAATTTAGGTGCTCGTTCTTATTATGTTGGAATGTTTGAGGAAACTGTTACTCAACTCTCTCGGTTACCGTTGGAATTTTGTTCTCGAGTACACCTGACTGATGCGCAAAGGAAAAAATAGAGCAAAAACAGGTATTGGTGGGAAGCAGATGTTCGTTTTCTCATTATTTACTCGGTTTAAGTGAATCAATAATCGGAGTTCATATTTTTGACATACAAAAGTAAACAAAAACTAGTAAAAATGTATGAGTATGTACAAATGAGAAGATGAAAAAATATTTTGGAAGAGTCTCAAAATTTATCGTGAAGATTTCAGGGACATAGTTTTGAGGCCAAAGTAAAAATTGTTTCACAAGCATAAGTTTACAAACGTTTCCTTGCAGATCTACAGAGCGATGACATTATAGGATTTTTTTGTTTTTATCTTTCAGTTTTAGAGATATTAATATCAAATGAAACATAATATGGGCAATTGGCTCTCGGTCAAATTGCCTGAAATTATATTATGTTGTAGTAACATGGGTCGTAGGAAAATTGATTGAACAGAAGATAAAGTGACTTTGTGATGGATTCAGTTGTGCCATATTACCTTTCATGTAGATACAGAGAGTGCAACTTTTTTTTTTAGATCATTTATAAAGTTCTCATTGAATGTCTCAAAAACTGTTCGGTTAATTTGCACCAAATTTTACTCAAACCATATTGAAAATTTGGACTATTATCTATGGAAGTTTTTTTCTACCTTGACGTTGCATTTCTAAGATATGCATTTTTGAAGTTTACGATATTACGATACATGTTCCATGTTGTTGTTACTCTCGATTGAATAAAACTTTAAGAGACCTTTTGTTACACATATTTCCGAAATTAATTTTTCAATACAACAAAAACCATATATAATGAATAACGACTTCTGATTGAAAAACTCAGTCAATTTTGTGAATATTGTTCAAAATAGCAGAGCAGAGCAGAGCAGAGCAGAGCAGAGCAGAGCAGAGCAGAGCAGAGCAGAGCAGAGCAGAGCAGAGCAGAGCAGAGCAGAGCAGAGCAGAGCAGAGCAGAGCAGAGCAGAGCAGAGCAGAGCAGAGCAGAGCAGAGCAGAGCAGAGCAGAGCAGAGCAGAGCAGAGCAGAGCAGAGCAGAGCAGAGCAGAGCAGAGCAGAGCAGAGCAGAGCAGAGCAGAGCAGAGCAGAGCAGAGCAGAGCAGAGCAGAGCAGAGCAGAGCAGAGCAGAGCAGAGCAGAGCAGAGCAGAGCAGAGCAGAGCAGAGCAGAGCAGAGCAGAGCAGAGCAGAGCAGAGCAGAGCAGAGCAGAGCAGAGCAGAGCAGAGCAGAGCAGAGCAGAGCAGAGCAGAGCAGAGCAGAGCAGAGCAGAGCAGAGCAGAGCAGAGCAGAGCAGAGCAGAGCAGAGCAGAGCAGAGCAGAGCAGAGCAGAGCAGAGCAGAGCAGAGCAGAGCAGAGCAGAGCAGAGCAGAGCAGAGCAGAGCAGAGCAGAGCAGAGCAGAGCAGAGCAGAGCAGAGCAGAGCAGAGCAGAGCAGAGCAGAGCAGAGCAGAGCAGAGCAGAGCAGAGCAGAGCAGAGCAGAGCAGAGCAGAGCAGAGCAGAGCAGAGCAGAGCAGAGCAGAGCAGAGCAGAGCAGAGCAGAGCAGAGCAGAGCAGAGCAGAGCAGAGCAGAGCAGAGCGGAGCGGAGCGGAGCGGAGCGGAGCGGAGCGGAGCGGAGCGGAGCGGAGCGGAGCAGAGCAGAGCAGAGCAGAGCAGAGCAGAGCAGAGCAGAGCAGAGCAGAGCAGAGCAGAGCAGAGCAGAGCAGAGCAGAGCAGAGCAGAGCAGAGCAGAGCAGAGCAGAGCAGAGCAGAGCAGAGCAGAGCAGAGCAGAGCAGAGCAGAGCAGAGCAGAGCAGAGCAGAGCAGAGCAGAGCAGAGCAGAGCAGAGCAAAGCAGAGCAGAGCAGTGTGAGGCATTTGTTCTTATCACTTTTAATTCATGTATCAGATCTGCGATTAACATTATCCGGTAGTTCTACGTGGATTATCATATTTGAAATAATCAATACGTTTCCAGTTACATAATCATTTTGCCATGTTTTATATTTTATCAAAACATAAAAGGCCTTCGAACTTTGTTGTGTGTGTGTTCTTGACTTTTTTACATTTTTTTACATTAATCTGCATTGACTTATCCTCATTCTGCTGATTATAGTGATTACTTCAGTATAATAGTATGCTTCATTTAAAATTGTTGAGGAATTGAACGGAATTATTATGGTAATGATATTTTTGGCAATACTCGAAATAATTATATAGTAATTACGTGTGGTCCAAATCAAAGTGAGGGCTTTTAACAGAAGTATACCCGTTATTTAAAGAGGTAATTTGTTGCAATGTATTTAATGGATACTTATTATGTTCAGTAAAAATAGTGTTATTCATACTAGTGACTATCGATTTGAAATCGTGATGCCAATATACACGTTTTGTAGTTACTTTACCAACACTTAATTATTGTTATTATCATTAAACTTACCTTACTTAATTCTATTTTCTATACTTCGAGTTCTGAAGGAAACCTGAATCAAATTGTGTGTCCCCATTTTTAAACATTCTATTCCTAAAAAATTATTCAAATTCATCAGTAATTTGTCAAAAGCTGTGATAGACAAGTAGTTAACATAAGTCAGGTCCAACTCAGAATAAGAAAGCTAATCGAACTGTGTGAAAAACTAAGGTACTCATTCAAAATGATAAATTCTTCACCGATATCTAAAACACCCTGTATAATTACAGGAATGAAAAATTATATCAGGTAGAAATAAATAAATAAATAAATAAAGGTATATTTTTACACAGTTTGCGATTCGTCTACACATCATTTGATATATTCAAAACTCCGTCCTAGCTCAATTCTTCGCCCAAGAGGGACCAGGAGAGAGGAAGGGTCGGGAGGACGCACGGAGAGCCGCCTCCCTTCCTCCACAGACATTGCTGGCTGCAGAGCAAGGGAGCGCTTGTGCCAAGGGGCACATAGGGTCCCGGCGAAGAGGCGATAGTGACCACCCCCGCTGATGGAGGCGGTGGGTCGAATATTCCAACTGATAGCGGTTGTGGTTCGTATTATACATGCCTCCTGCAGAGCTTATGCATGTCGTCGTTCGGTAGCATTCGATGTAGATACTGCATTGGCGTCTAAACTTTGTTCAGAGGTGGTTGTTTCGAGCTTATCCCGGAAAAGGCTGAAGCAAAAAACCGGGTATATCAGGTAGAAGCAGAGCAAACATGATCGATTATGACTGCATACCAATATTAGAGTTTCTAATCCAGTTACAAGTTTTCATGCAAGGCCTACGTGAATCACCCTTTATAGAAGATCTTGGTGGACAACAAAAAAGTCTCCACGGCGGGGAATCAAACCCCGGTCTCCCGCGTGACAGGCGGGGATACTCACCACTATACTACCGAGGATGATAAAAAGTTTTGTATTTGGATAAAAATCATTATAAATAGTCATGAAAGAGGGGCGACACCACTTGACGGAAGACCATAAAACTAATAATGAAATATGGTGGATTACGTAATCCAATCTTCCGCAATATAACCTATACAATAGGTATGGTCGTCGGCAAGTATTCAACAAAAAACAACTACTGCCCCCTACGACCATTGAATTATATTTGTTTAATACTTGGCAAAGTTTTCTACAAGAACCACTTTGCAATGCATTTCAAATATCAAAGCTGAAATTATTTTTCGATTTAATTGGGGGAACACCTCCGTACCGGTTTCATGGTCATTGCCAATCATCAGCGAAGGCTAGTTCGACCCAATTGAATCGAAAAATCCTTTTTTTACCTAAATAGCCGCTCATATCACATGTCATGTGACTTCAGTCATGAAATTTCATTGGTGTAGCAATGTATGAATGAAATAATCGCTAATAGAGCGTGTTGATTGGTCCTGTCAAATAGAAAACGAACGTATTCTTGGTTGATGACTGATATTCTCTAGACGAAAGAAATAATCGAATTAAAACCCCCCTCAGGAACACCGGTAACGTCATCAATGCCATTCCAAAGTTATGCTTCTCTCTCCCCTACCATTTTTCTTTTGATTTATGACGGCTCTTGACGGGATATTACTGTAGCAGTGGGTCAGCCAGCGGCAGCAGCTTCCTTGGGGTGGGTCCTACAAAGACAAGCTCCCGAGTCTGATTTCAAGTAGAGCAACTCTCAGCGGGAGACTCCATGCCGGGTTCTGTTTGTTCAACAGAGAGGAGGTGAATTATAGACGGTTGCTATCAATTTATTGTATCTCGTCCATGGGCCGCATTATCATAGATGCGGTGGGCACACACATCCGAGATGATTTAGAACTGGAATGAACTACGCGAGCTCACGCGAATATTATCTTGAGCAGTTTCAGTGTGTCCGGAAATAAGGTGGACCATTCATAAAAACATCAATTTCAATCTTAACATTTTCTTCTTTCAATGTCTTATGTTCGTCAATCATGATTTCATCAAAATACACCTCACTGAACATCAAACATTACATATGCTCGATGAAATAATACTCCCCGTTAACATTTGAAACTTTATTACATTACGCTTACAATAACATTGCGTGTTATAACTTCATGACATTCCTCCAGAACTAAGTAAAATTTAATCCAACAAAAGTACCTACAAGTGATTTAAAACATGCGATGTGTGTGAAACTTAACATTAAAAAAGCTTATTGAAAGGTTTATTTGGTTATATTACATACAACGTTAATAGTTGAGTTTCGAACGAAGGGTACATTCATAATAATTATATAACATTTCAATTACAACTTGGAGAGAGGTTATGGCAATATTAACTCAAATATCTCTTTTCAAAATGCGCCTTTCTGAACATCATACATCACATAAGCTTAATGAAATATTGCTCACAGTTAACATTTGAAACTCACCTTATACCATTACATCACGCTTACATTAGCATTAGTTGTTATACCTTCATAACACTGCTTCAGAACCAAGTAAAATGTAATCTAACAAAAGTAACTTTGCTCAGTTACCTAGAAGTAATTTGAAATGTGCAACATGTGTGCAATTGAATATGGAATAAGCTTGCTGCAAGGTTTATTAGGTAATATTGCACACCACATTAAAAGTTTTGAGTTTTGATCGAAAGGATACATTCATAATAATTACAGTAACAGTATACCTTCAACTTGGAAAGAGGTTAGGGGAATATTAATTCAAATTTCGCGCGAATTCTTGATAAGCGGTGAGGTTTGAGTTGTTTTGTGAAGTGATGGTTCTGTCTCTCATTTCAATTCCTCATGTTCGTCGATCATGGTTTGTTCAAAATGTGCCTTACTGAAGATCATACATTATATAAACATCACCTAATATGATTACATTACGCTTACATTAACATTGCGTGCTAAATATTTATAATTTGGCTCCAAACACGAGTAATATATAACCTCACAAAAGTAACTTTGCAAAGTTACCTAGAAGTAGAATATGCTTGTGGCGGTAGATTCGGATACATTTCATTGAACTCTCGCTACATGTCCAAAAATTATAAACAAATTCATAAGAAGTTCATTCGAATAGTTTTTTTCTATCGTTTTGAAGATATTTGCAATTTTGATGTGATGAAAATATTGATATTATTAGGACAATATCACAAAGTTACTGTCAAATAATAATCATAGCCTCCTTACCAAATACCAACTGGAAATTTCATTCTGATTATCTCAAATAAATGCTCATAAGTCCGAAACTTGACTAGTTAGGTATAAGTATAAGATACATAAGAAAGCAAATTTCAGCAGTTTTCCAAATTTTCAATAACATACATGGTGTTCCATTCGAAATAACCAACGTTTAGTTATTTATTCAAGCAAACGAAAAAACTGTATTTTTGCACTGGTCTTAACTTATAAGGAGAAACCTTATGTTTCTTCAGATTTCGTTGAATACCAGACAGTGGAACAGCTATTTCTCTAGATAAATCTCTGATGGAATTATTTGGATATACCTCAAAGTAGGATAAAACGTCAATTTCTGTATCTTCAGATATTACAAAACATTTTTTAGTTCTCCTCTTTTCAGAAACTTTTTCATTGTTCCTGAATCGACGATGAAGCACAGCAAAAAAACGCCGATTAGGTAATTCACGATCGGGGAACGAATTGCTGTAGTGTTGGAGTGCTCTTACGCTATTATTCTGGCAAACCAAGTAGGATTCCAACATATCACTTTTTTCTTGATGGGAAAACGGCATTTCGACAAATATTCGAACAGTAGTTGATAGTTACAATAATTTATGACATTGCCATGATATACTTAAGAATATTTGACAAAGAGTATTTCAAAAAAGTTTCAAGGCATCTTGATTGCTCATAATAATTATGTTTTATCGAATCAAACACATTTTTTCCAACCACATTCATATGACCCTCCAGTATTTTCTGTACAAAAACTGCTTCAAAGATATCATTACAGCAGATATATTTTGTGAATCAAAATAAATGCGGCTAGCGGAATGGCTTTAAGATGGAAATTATCGTTTTGTACACTGATACCAAATACCTTAGTGGTGTTAATTGAGTTGTGCGACATGATGATCACAGGTTTCCAGAGTTCACATCCCAGAGCAATTTTTTTTTACTATCTTATTTTGCTATCAGTAACAAAATATTGTCATTCGTATAAGTACCAAAATTGGGTCTTTGGACTATCATGAGGTTTTATTCGCAAAAACAAAGACATTTTTTGTACTATAGTGAAAGAAAGAAATATTTCCACATAAATTGCTCATTTTCCACTTTAGGAAGAAAGGTGATATGAGCTTTGTTGTTGAGAATTTTATTATAAATCGAATTGCATAAAAAAATATAGGGTGTTCCATTGAAAGAAATATCATTTTATGAAATATTCTGAAAACGCGTCTGTCAATTTTTATTTTGTTTTCGGCTTCTAGAAGACTATTCAAAATGCTACCAGTTTGCCCATTTAACCGAATTCGTAGCATCAATAATAACGGAGTTGGCAATGGTGCCGACTTAACTTGGAACACCCTAAAGTGCCTAATCTACAATAAATATCCGAAATGACTTCCTCCAGCTTGGATACAAGCATGGACTGCCGAGCTCTTTCAAACATCCCACAGGGACGTTTCTATTTGAGTTACACTCGGCAATTAAGTATCCGATTTCGCGAATCATGCAAATTCGTCAATGCACTAGCGTAAACTTATGACTTCAGATATCATCCCAAGAAGAAATGATCAAGTGGGTTCAAGTACGGGAATCGAGCAGGCCATGCGTGTGGCCCATCTCAACCAATCCAGCGATCTCCGTATGTTGCTGTTAAAAAATCGATTTTTTTTTTACTTGATGAACTCATGACATACACCCTACTTTTATTTGCATTGATGAATTCGAAAAATATCAAATATGGTTGTGGCAAATTTTGTTTGCCCTCTATCTTCGAAACAAAGGGGTAATTCAAAAATCATCATGGGACAAAATATTCTTAGAATAGGTCAATGAATTTTTGCCGCATGCTTACCTAACACCCGGTATACTACCATGTCCTTTCCAGCAGCAAACTCACGATCACCAAAACATCAGAGGTGGCCCTGACTTCGGATATGGAAGCTCTGAAAAAGAGGTGAACGTATAGAAATATCCTCCAGCATTTTCCCAGTCCCACTTTCGCCCTATATATTATTTCATATTCCCTAAGTAGCTGTAATAAAACGTTCACAACTTCTATTCGATTGGAATTCAAATATCTTCAATGAGAATGAGCAGGCAGTTCAACGCGGAAACTCTTTGTTTGCCGCTGCCGAGAAGTAAAATTTCCACAATATACATCAAAAGAAAATCACATACGAGAAAATAGCAATATTTAAATAACGGCACGCAAGGAAACATGTTACGAATGTGGAATAGGAAGATGTGCCGAGATCACGTACGCCACTGCTCTGATTTATCGTTTGATCATGCTCATGGGTGGAAGTGTAGGGGAGAGTAGGGCACGCATTTGCTCGTAACGTCAGGAGTTATATCTGCAATACTGGAAAACTTTATAGTGGAACTGAATATCCAGCAGAAATTACAGCAAATACTAGAAATATTCAGATGACTAAAAAAAATATTCAGAATATGAGGTTATGTTTGTGTCTATAAGGAGGTTAAACTTTTGTGTGAGACGGTTGTTTTGGTGCTCAAAATGAGGTGGATTAGCATCTGGAAAATTCGTATTTGAAAATATTCGATTATGGAGATTCAGAAGGGCATAACTTTAAAAGAAATTGAGACCCCTTCGAATTTCTTTCAGATTCTTTCTAGTCATAGTTCCATATTCTTTTGGAATCCTATGAAGTGATGAAAGTTTCACACCTAAATCATGACCTGCTCTTCCGATGGGTGCTTGAGGATTAACGTGGAAGTATTTTGTTGCTTCCAAAGATGATCCAAACATTTCAAAATTTCTACTCAATCCAAAGCATTTTCTCAAATACATTCGAGGTGAATCAGGGTTATTTTCATTAAAGTCTCTGCTGGTCTGTGTATATTCTTGCTACATTGACTATAATTGATGAATAAATCTATCAAAATCCCATTGGAGTAACTTTTCTTGGCCACGGTACTTTCACACCTGTCGAAATACAATTCAGGATGACAATGAAGAAAATATCGTCTGTCATGTCAAATCGCGTTCATAGCCTATTATATGAATCAGTATACAATAGTTTTGCACAAATATTTCATAGGGAATTTTTTATCATGAAAACTCTCACAGATAAGTATAGGGTTTCATCAAGAAAATGTATGGAGAAGTCTATAAGGATTCCAAAAATTATATAATATACGAGGTGTTCCCTTAGAAATAACAAGATAGCTGATTATATTTGATACAAGCGGTAATACTGTATGGATGGAAATATTTCAGACAAAATAAAACATCTTTCATCATCTGTGCCAACAAATTTTCGGAATTACGTGTCTTTCAGTTCTCCAGACACTTCTAATGTTCATCCTCTGTGAAACATCTGGTATAACCCTGCTCTAGTTTATTTGTAAACTCAATTTTACAATAGTCCCAGTTAATGTATTAATGAAGAATGAACATATTGATTTGAGTGAATACCTTCCAATATATGACTCTTGATGAAAGCTCTAATTTGATTCATCCCACAATCTGTTGTGATAGATCATTTCCAGACGCGTTTGCTGAAGGTTAGGGTTCAATCGATCTCACTTGTATATAAGTTAGGAAAATCTGTTTTTGTTCTCTATACCTAATCTATTTAAATTACCAAGTTTCAGACTTCGAGATTAAGACCATAAGACTCACTTCCGGAATGCATGAACAAATGAACATCTGCAAAAAGCACACACTCAAGCCAATATGGTTCAACTTAAGTGAGGATCGCATAATCCTTCTGCTCATTTATATCTTGACGTTCGCTGGGTACGTCATAATTCTTCCTGTAATTGAAACTTCCTCTTGTTGTTAATTAGATGAACTGTCTGGATAGTTTCATGGAATCAAAAGGTTTTATTGGTATTGCCTTAATGATAAGAACCACTCATAAAGTTTCCAACGAACTTTTTTTCGAAATCCGTGAAGTTGATGCAGATTTATCAATAGTTGGCTCATAGTGATACAGTGTTGTTCAATTTGATCAGTCAGAGAATAAATCAAAATTCATCTATTACTCAACCCAAAAACTTCTGAAAGTGGGGAGAGTGAATTTAATGAAATGAAAACCTCAGATAAAGGAGATTTTTGGAGATCTGTCCCCCAACATTTCTCAAAACTATTCAAGTATGCGTGAAAGGTGCAAAAATATTTGTTTACCTTAAACATCTGTAACGAGTCAAATTATACGGTTCAGTCTCAAACGATTCAACTAAAATAATATAGAATTTATTACTATTCACAATAAATAATATGCATCTGCTATTTCATTTCTTCATACTAGTAGCTTTAGCCTTTCGCTTGGCTTTGAAAATAAAACAATCACACTCTATGAAGTTTCAGTTGATTCACAAGTATTATATGATGCTTGAAAGTAGTAGCCTCTTCGGTGTATTACTTTTTCAGTTTCCATAAGAATCCTAGAAAACAGACAATTGTAGAGCTAAATCATCTTCATTATTACATTTAGCCAATTTAAGAAATAGCTGATTACGATATATGAGCAATTTCCGAATTTCCATGATTTACTTAAGCATGTAAACATTGAGTCATTTATTCAATTTGATTATTCTAACCTAAATGTCAAAATTAGGGTTAACAATGATCCTTGACATAGAACAATCACAATCGAAAGTGGACTACTTAATCATGATTGGAATTGATCCATAATCATTGATCCAAGTAATCTCATTAGCAGAAGAATATCAAAAGGAACAGCAACAAGAGACAAACCTCTACAAAAATTTTTTGGGAGATTCTTTACAATCTTGGAGAGGCACATGGCTAGATCGAGTAGCTCTTGTTAGATAGAAATACTCTCACCTTTGGTGGATTTGCCAATATCATTTAGTTGTGACGGAATACGTAAGTTCTCCTGCAATCGAGCAGATTAGGAGAAACACTGTGTGGATTTATATTATTCTGTGCTCTAAACTGTGCTTTCATTCCGAGACACATCATTCAGGCCACACACCATCTGCAGGTAGGTCTTGTTAATATCCTAAAATATATGTTCATAATTATTGATGTTTAAGTCATTTCTCATTACCTTAGAGGTCGTCGTAGAATTTGCTCGTATAACGAAAACCCTATTTCAGGCCTTCTTTTACTTATCGATTTCCTGGTATACCGCTGGGCTATTGACGACCAAGCTGATGCACCTGATTAAAGTCGCAGGTTAACGCTGCCTGCTTACTCGGTTATATCCTAATGAGGGCTCCATGGGTGATGCAGAGTCTTGCCAACTACAAGTGTTACAGAAGACACCTATAACACCATTCAGGCGAGCTCCTTCCATTCATTTGCTATCTTAGATGATTGGCATTCATTGCTACACTGCTTTTCACTATTTATTGATTAATTATTTCCCTTGCTAGTAGCAAACTTGATAACAAGTAGCGCTTAGAGCTGACGCTTTCATATCCTAGCTTAACTAGTAGTAGGTTCATTGTTGGTACTGGAAAAGAAATTTAGCTTGAGAATTATTTATGAATTTAAATGAACTAATGCTTACCTTGGTTAATAAAAAGTTGTGAACTCTTATGTATATATACATTCGGGCAGATGAAAGTATACTGTACCGTAGCTAAGCTTGAGTGCCAACTGACCAATTGCTTCTGTACGTATTGTCCAAAAGATAGTGCTACCTGTTCTGTATATAAAAACTCTCTCCTCATAGATACAATTATATCACCAACTTCACCTGATTTGGCTGTATTATTCCACGCCCAATCTACCCCTGAACGAACCGGACATTTTTCCCGTCCAACATCTTTTTGTTACCCCACTTTATCTCCATCTGTAGCAGATAGAGGTAACACATCAATACAAACTGCCTTTTTCTTCTTTTGAATGTATTAATTTCTAGTTATCAGTATAGACAAAGCTCTGCTCTTGTGAAGGTAAATCTTTTCCTCTTGAGATGGTCACGTGGTGACTGACACACGAGTCCAGATGTGAAAATAGCGCTTTGATGTCGGTATTTAACACCGGTATGTTAAAGAAAGTCAAGAAAATAATTTACAAATTCAGATATTTGAAAAACTTCTATCCTATGCACAATTGAAAAGTCTATACGCCAAAATCTGTGACTCGACGAGATCGATTTCCTATATCGCGCCCAATCTTGAACATTCCTGCCCACACGTTGGTGAATATGACGCAAAATCTGAAAAAAAAACTACTTTCCTGGCTGATACCACGACAAACATTGCACTATATCTGACATATAATTGGGCAACGTTCTTTGACACAGTTAGTAGTTGACATAAGTAGTAACTAAGAACGTCGGCTATGTGCGTGGTGGTACCGGAAGTGAACCATGATTTTATCAATTGTCTACTATTATTGTCATTCTGCGAAAAAGCAACCTGTATACTCCAAGTTTTGGATTCGACAAAATAGATGAATTTAACGAAAATTATTGAGAAAATGATAAAAACAAAATAAATAAGAGTAGACGCCTGAAAATTATGAAAAATACGTAATCGGTAGATTACCTAACAATCCGAACTATAAACGGAAAATTTCGACCTCTAAAAACCATGAAAAATATATAAAATCTTCACGAACAATTGTTTGCATATGAAATGAGTTGAATTTCATGAAAATCGGTACATAGGGAAGTAATAAAAATTTAATATTGGAGGGAAATGACTCCTTCCCACTCCAGATTAACTCTTCAACTCGGGAACGGTTGAAGATAGAACAATTTTGCGAACCCCAATCGATTCAGAATGATCAAAACGAATAATGGGCCGTGATGGTCATGATGGTGGAGCGCATGTCTCTTAACGTAAGGGTCATGGATTCGATTCCCAGCATGGTCATCGGTCTCGTGCATGGCATCACGCGTTACTTTTGAGGGTTGTAATCTTAAGCAGCTGGTTGACGGAAATAACAACAACAAACAATCGAAAAAAGTCCTAAGGGTTTCGAAAAGTTAAAGTGTAGATTAACATTCTTGAAAAAAATGCTAATATAAGTTCTCAGAAATGGAACTGGTGAAGATTCGCTATAGATACACAGTTCTATTCATTTTGAATTGATTTTATTAAAACATTTGGTTCACCTTTCTACCATAAATGACAATCTTCCACAACTGATTTATATAGCAATAAAACATTGAACCAATTCAGACTGGTAGCAGTGGTAAACCAAGGGAAACTTTCTTATAGCTCCAATAAAAAGTTCTCTAACTATACCAGCAACCGTATCTTCTGGGACGAAATCAATAAACAGTTGACTGGGAAGGGACAGAATTTAAGGAAATCATACGTATTTTGGCCTGTCTAGTCTAATTTTCATACTGCCAACCTCCATAAAGCATTCTGCCCACCAGAGATCACAAAAAACCCCAATTGAACTTTGATTTTATTGATCAATATAACAATAAACCCAGCCGAACTGGTAGCTAAGCCGAACCAAAGGGAAATTTGAATTATAGCTCCAATGAAAACACCGCAGAATTCTCAAAGCACCATTTTGAACGTCTCTCTGAATTCGTTTAATATCCACAAATGCTGTAAAGAATTTCTTTGTGAGTTATGGTCTATGTGCTACTTGAAATTTCAGCTGACCAAACTAAAAGTATAAATTTACTTTATGACGTTCATTACCAGGCTCTATGACAAGAAGTCTGGGTATAAAGGACAGGGGTGGACTTGGTAATTTATGAAAATTAATATCATGGAATATTCAGATACATGCGTGCCCATCCAGGGTTTTTAAAGCACGTGAGAATTACAGGCATTTGTATTTTCAACCCTTTTGTCTGAAAATTGCATGTCAATTCACGTATGAACATTTTACTTGCATTTCTTTGACAAAGTTATATTTTATTTGGTTCTGTAACAATTTTTTCAATGCTGGATTATCTCTTCAGAAATCCTATCATAGTTTTTGGACTTCTCCTGCAAAGGCTTGTTCCTAGACTACAGTGGCTCTTCAGGAAGTCTGTTTTGGTTTTGGGATTTCTCTTTCTAATGCTTGTTCTCAGACTATAATGCTTCTTGAGAAATCCTGTTGGGGTTTCGACTCTTCTGCTAACGCTTGTTATCAGAAAAACAGTGCCCCTTGAGAAATCTGTTGAGGTTTCTAAATTCCTTGACTTCAGAAATCGAAAGTTTTGAGACTCCTGCTAAGATTCAAGAATACACAGTGCTTCTTGAGAAATCCTGTTGAGGTTTTGATACTCCTTTTTTTGAGGCTTGTTATCAGTCTACAGTACCCTTTGATAAATCCTTTTGAGGTTCGGAGACTTCTCATGCTAAGGCCTGTTCTCAGATAACAGTATCTCTTGAGGAAGTCTGTTGAGGTTTTGGGGCTTCTCCTGCTCATGTTTGTTCACAGACTACAATGTTTTTTCCAGAAATCTTGTTGTGGTTTCCAGACTATTCTTGGTGAGACTTAATCTTAGACTAAAGTGCTTCTTGAGAAATCCTGTTGAGGTTTTGACAGTTCTGCTAAGGCTTGTTGTCGGAAAATAGTGTCCCTTGCGGTTTTTGAGATTTCTCCTGGTATTGCTAGTTTGCAGACTCCGGAGTCTCTCAAGAAATCAACCATGTTAACGTTTTTAGACTCCTGCCAATACTCGTTCTGAGAATACTGCGAAATTCTGTTTAGGTTTCAATACTTCTTTTGCTAAGGCTTGTGTCAGACTAGAGTACCCTTTGAAAAATGTCTTCGAGGATTTGAGATTGCTCTAACTAACTTTTTCTCAGACTACCATGTCTCTTCAGGAATCCTGTCACGGTTTTTGGACTTTTTCTGCTAAGGCTCTTTCTTAGACTACAGTGTCTCTTGAGGAAGTCTGAGGCTTGTTTTTAGAGAACATTGTCCTTTGAGAAATCGTGTTGACCTCTTGATATTTCTTCTGAGATATCCTTTCGAGGTTATCAGGCTTTTCCTGCTGATGCCATGTCTATAAAAATTCTTTGAAGGTTTTTGGACTCTGTCAGCTAAGGCTTCTTATTCTTAGACTGCAGTATCTCTTGAGGAAGTCTTTTGAGGTTTTGGGACTTCTCCTGCTAATGCTCAATCACAGACTGCAGTGTCTTTTCAGAAATCCTGTCAAGGTTTTTGGACTTTTCCTGCTGATGACTGTTCTTGTACTACAGTGTCTCTTGAGAAAGTCTGTTGGGGTTTTGGGTCTTCTCCTGCTGATGCTTGTTCACAGACTACAGTGTTTTTCAAAAATCCTGTTGAGGTTTCAAGACTACACCTGCCGAGACTCGTTGAGGATTTGACACTTCTTCTGTGAAGGCTTTTTCTCAGACTCCAGTGCTTCTACAGAAATCCTGTGAAGGTTTTGAGACTTGTCCTGCTAAGGCTAGTGGGTGTTTTAGGCTTTTCTTGGGTAAAATTGGCAAGGCAGTCTTTGGCTCTCTATAGATTCTGATGTATCTGCTCTTCAAGGAGTTACTTCTGGAAGTAGGAAATTCCAAGCCCACGTGATGGTTCCGGCGAAGTAAGTATTGTGGAAGCTTCTTTCTTCATCAGTTATGGCATCTACATGAAAACTACTCTTTGTACTGTATTTTTGTTGATATACTGTTTCACTTAGTCATTTTTCCTCCCTTCCGTCCCAGGTGTGAACGTCGACAGGCATGCATTTCTCATGCAGAGTTGAATGAGCCTTGAGTTTTCACAGAAATATTTTTCAAAATTCAAATGTAGACTCCTTTACATTTTGGTCGATACGGCCCCGTCGTCCAAGACAGAATGACAATTACTCGAAGTTCTGAGTAAACACTTGTGTTCTAAATGGGACGTGATATTCAGGGCTTGACAAATTCAGGGTTACCTACTTTACAAACACAAAACGGCCCTCGAAAATGTTAAAGTTGTTTGCTTTGTATTCTCATTTGTGCATTGTTCGAAATGATGGGGCACGTCAACGTCTCCAAAGAGGATATATGAAGTATTGCGGATATTACAAATGGGCAAAACAAATACAGGGTGCTTGCGAAAAGAGATTCGGGATGTGACTCTCAAGTGGGTTCCTAATATACCAGCAGATGCTTGGTCAGTTGAGTTTTACAATAGTTTGATGGTTGGGAAGCAATATTAAAAAAAGGCGAATTTTCTGGCATATATTTTTTTTTTCAACCCAGCGAAAGTACCATGTTTACGCTTCAAAAAGAGCGCGAAGTTGCACTTTTTTGAGTAGCGAGCGTTTTCTTAATTTGCCGCTCGCCGCTCTCGTCTACTAATGAATCTGAACATAAACCAACTTTGGACTTTCCCAGATTATTTCGATCGTTCTAATTCGATTGGCGTTCGCAGAATTGCTCTATCTTTCCGAGATGAAGAGTTCATTTGGAGTGGGAAGGAGTAATTTCCGTCCATATTTTTGTCAAGTCCTATTCGTGACATTTGTGACGTTGTAGTCTTTTATATGTCAAACTTTGAATCTGAGCATAAAAAATAATAATATTTTTGAAAGCTGCATGAAATTTTGCGTATATAGTGCGGATTATAAGTGAATCTGCACATTTTCTATTTTTCATGATTTTTAGGGGTCTACCCCTTTGGACTTTTCGCGTTTTTTCGAATAATTTTGTTTCAAATAGAACGATAATAAATTCTCAATTTGTACTAATTTTATCATTCTGAATCGATTGGCGTTCGCAGAATTGCTCTATCTTCAACCGTTCCCGAGTTGAAAAGTTTATCTGGAGTGGGAAGGAGTCATTTCCCTCCATATTTTTTTCTAGTCCTATTCGTGACGTTTTTGACGTTGCAGTCCTTTTATATCCCAAACTTTGAATCTGAGCAGCATAAAAAATAATAATATTTTTGAAAGCTGCATGAAATTTTGCGTATATAGTGCGGATTGTAAGTGAATCTGCCGATTTTGTATTTTTCATGATTTTCAGGGGTCTACCCCTTTGGACTATTTCGATTTTTCAAATAATTTTGTTTTATATCGATCGACTCAAAATTCACAGTTTATACTAATTTGATCATTCTGAATTAATTGGCGTATGTTTTCGTGCAATTTGTTTCCTAGATGTTTGTCATAGTCATAATAATTGTCATACAATGTTCATACATTGTCTACTTATTCATTCTAACTATATTGAAAAGTCGGGAATAATGGGATCAATCAGATGGTCTTCAGAAATAACAGCCAGAAAGTTAGTTCTCAAGGAGTGGATCGACAGAATAATAATAATAATGAGAAGTAGCATATGTACCAGTTGAAGCCGTTTCGATTTGTATTACATTTCTGTTCCATTTCATTAAACAAGCAAACCTTGCATCTATCCACACGTCTATGATATCGCCCACTCCAATGCTAACTGTTAAACTACGATTTACGAGTTGCAATTTTTTCGTACAAAACCTCTCTGAACTAGTTGGAGCCATTACGGCATAACAGAATCTATAAATAGGTTATGTTAATACCCTCTATATCATGAAGGCCAAGGCTTTTCAGTGATAACATTTCCATAAAAATATTACAGAATTTACATAATATCTTAGCAGCTTATCAAGAGTGCATAATATATGGACACTTTATTTGCCTTTCAGTGCATAAATATGGCACTTTCTTATCGAGACTTGCGTAGGTACTTCCTGATTTTAAATGAACTGTTTCTAGAAATACTGGCACCTCTTCGATAAACAAATAGGTTTTTGTTCGGAAGGTAATTGTTAGTCGAGTGCATTATAAATAGATACGTTGTCGAGGTAAATTATTTATTCTACCCACATATTTGGAAAATGAAATGCAATCTTTTTTATACATGACGTTTAGAAAACCATCGATCATAGTTCGAGTGATGATAGTTCTACATTATATTCAAAAATTAGAGTGACATTTTATTGGACTTCCAATACCTAAATAAGATGGACTTCAATCATCTACGCCTAGATTGATGACATTTCGAATGTAACGGAGATATTTTAATAAAAAATGGTTGAATCTTTGATAGCTTCGACCTGGTCTTTCTAGTATTATGTATTGAAGTCAATTCAAATTCAATTTTCTTGATCTGCTATGATGTCTGAAAGGGTATAATAGGTCCAGGATTATCATTCTGTTCAAGTATTACTATAATTAAAGTAACACATTTTTATATTGTTGGGACTCGTTCATAAGCTTTATAGCCAATGTAAATTTTCACTTCTAACTCAAGTAAATGTTCAATCTCATAGTCATCTTTGATTACCAAAGAATCTTGAATTCCATGCATTTGATTTTTCTCGTGCGAATGAAATGGAAAACAACCAATCCACTTGAGTTTTCAGAGCCTTGAATTTGATATCATCGTTGGTATGCTGTTTACTTGAAGCCGACATCTTTGGAGCAGTTTTTTTATACCAGGGTTCATCAGATGAAGTTTTTCTTGATTTCTTGATTTTTGAATGAGATGGTAGGTTACCTGACACCTTATATATCTTCCCTAAATATTTCTGAAAATCAATCCACATAACAATCAAACTAAGCTGAGTCAAGTGGGTATGTTGAGCACACTGTATGTTGGGAGAATCCTAAATATTTTTTGAGGGGAATCTTCCGTTTCAGTATATTTTTATGCCTTTTCTGACTGACAGAATTGCCCAAAACCCTTGTAAGTGTAAGTATACTGATAAATATCATTGCGTTTGCTCTAGTCATAATCATGATGGCTGATATATGGCCTGTTTTTACTTAATTTCAGCAGTCGTTTTCATCCCGTTTCCATTCATTCTGTCAGTTGAACGTCATTTAATCCGTTCACCCGCTCTTCCGTGCTCCCCCGACTGGAACAAACCATCGAAAATGGCGATTAATTATAATGTGTTTGTGATTCATTACATTCCCCAAAAGTTTCATTAACACGTTGTTTATTTAACTCCCGATCCTACATCGAAAAACCTTTTCGGAATTTATGTCAACACTGCAACACAGAGATATCGCCATGTTTTTGCGTTCCCATACGATTGACATTATACAATTTGTGCAATTGATAAATAATTTTGATCTATACGCGTATGCATGTCCATGTTGATATATGAGGTTGAAGTTTTGCCGTTACTTTTGTTTGATCTATGCATGATTATTTGTGACACGTACCCAATATTTTATATGAAATCTGCATCAACTATTTGATTCACATGGTGGGCAAAACTGAGTTATGTGAAATTTATATTTCGATTTTCGTTAAATTGAAGTTTATCTGCTAGTGGATATCATTTTGAAATGGTCGTCATTTCAATCATTATTCAAATCGCATCATATAAATGCCTGACAGAGAATAACTATATAAATGAAAAATAACTTCCATAAGAATTCTACACAATAAGCACAAAGTTTTCGTTCAACCCTCGAATGACAATAATACAGATATATTACAAAAAAAGATATAGAAAATGACCTGAAACAAGTTAAACACGGTGCAATGCTAACTTCAAAACGTTCAATAAATTTTTCGAAAACAAATATTTTAACATTCAAATGCATAGATTATATTTTACTCAATAAACAAATAATATATTTTATCCAACACATGACAGTTATGACTTAATGTCATCTAATATATAAAATTCTCGTGTCACGGTGTTCGAACTTAAACTCCTCCGAAACGGCTCGACCGATTTTGATGAAATTTTTTGTGCTTATCCGGTATCTATGAGAATCGGCCAACATCTATTTTTCATCCCCCTAAATGTTAGGGGTAGTCCACCCCTAAATTTTTTATTTTATTTTTTAGACAAAATTTTCAATTTCTATTTTTTTATGATACAACATTCAAAAATACATACAATCCTCAATTTTCACCCTTCTACGATCAACCCTTATTTTTTAATAGCCATTTTAGTAATTTAATCATTTTTCCTCTCCGGTCGAAAACTGATCAATCATCATTTAATTAGTGGGGCTCGACCGATTTTGATGAAATTTTTTGTGCTTATCCGGTATCTATGAGAATCGGCCAACATCTATTTTTCATCCCCCTAAATGTTAGGGGTAGTCCACCCCTAAATTTTTTATTTTATTTTTTAGACAAAATTTTTAATTTCTATTTTTTTATGATACAACATTCAAAAATACATACAATCCTCAATTTTCACCCTTCTACGATCAACCCTTATTTTTTAATAGCCATTTTAGTAATTTAATCATTTTTCCTCTCCGGTCGAAAACTGATCAATCATCATTTAATTAGTGGGGCTCGACCGATTTTGATGAAATTTTTTGTGCTTATCCGGTATCTATGAGAATCGGCCAACATCTATTTTTCATCCCCCTAAATGTTAGGGGTAGTCCACCCCTAAATTTTTTATTTTATTTTTTAGACAAAATTTTCAATTTCTATTTTTTTATGATACAACATTCAAAAATACATACAATCCTCAATTTTCACCCTTCTACGATCAACCCTTATTTTTTAATAGCCATTTTAGTAATTTAATCATTTTTCCTCTCCGGTCGAAAACTGATCAATCATCATTTAATTAGTTATCCCCTCCAGATGTCTACAGGTGTCACTTCTGACCCAGTAAACAGCACGGAGTAGGGATGAGAACGAAGCCGGTCTCCTTTCTTTCTCACTCCCTACACAGTTGTCGGCCATCAAAATTATTTATATGGCAAAACAACGTTTGTCGGGTCAGCTAGTATTATATAAGTAAACTATCAAATAACACACTACTGTATTATAATCCGTAACTCACTAACTCAATGCAGTATTCATACTCAAAAAATCAAAAAAAGAGCTTCAAGATACATATATCGGGCAGGAATGAAAGATTCTTGCAGACTACTTTTTTCATTCCCATACCTTGTATTTTCATTTCGAAAACAGTTTGCTTGATACATAAAAACTACAAAGAAAATAATACATCATATTATTCAGATTGTGAAACTCGACTCATACATAATATTGGTCTTCATATTCCCAAAACAGCGAAAATCAAATCCTCCATACTTTAAAATTGTTCAACCACCTACTTCTCCCCATCAGAAAAATTTACAAATTGGAAAAATTTCGTAAAAATGTAAGAAAACTCCTTCAGTGAATTTTTTACAGTTTATTGAAGACTTCAAATATAAAATATACCCAATCAAAATGAAAATTTGTTAATGAATAAAAAGGCATTTTTGTGATGTTGGTGACACTTTCATAGTATTGCGAGTTCTCAAAAATCGCACAAAGCTAGTACCTAGTACAACAATTTTCCTCCGAGCGACAACTCAAAGAAAACTATAAAAAATTGTAGAATATATCCCCCGTTTTCACGAAGATTCACACGAATATCAAGAACAAAACTACGCGATAACATGTGAAAAGAACTATATTCAGTTTGGAAACACTTTCCTGCTTCAAAAAACGTCACGTTTTGAATGAATTCTCACGACCATGCTACAGTTATAACAACTATTATGTCGTGTGAACTATTAACAGGTTCATACGGCTTCATACCACAACAAGGCCTTGTCACAATCATAAAAAAATTCAAGTATAATACCCACAAAACATGCCGAGTCGTAAAATAAGTTGTTCACAGAACACATTTTTGAATAGTTGACCTAATATTATCGTTTGAGTAAAGTTTGGGTAGTTCCAGATCAGATTTAACAGAGCTGTAAAAATGTTTCGTAATATCAACGTCGTTTTTTGGGGTTTTCAACCTTCCGTAGTTTGAAAATTTAAATTCAAGTAACTTTATACTAATGTAAAAAGACATAGTAAAAATTACAATACTACTTTCATACGTCATCTACAAATGATATTCACTTTAGATAGTCAGTGCAAAGAATGTGTAAAAATAATTTTGCGTTAGAGATTAAGATTAGAGATTAAGAGTACGATTTGAACAAACCAAAAGTAGGGAAAAAAAGGAGCATGACCTTAAAAAAATTTTTCATTTCATAATTCAAGTTTTTGTCTTTGAAACTGATAAGATGTGACTTCGTTATGAATCACACCAATAACTTATATATAAATTTGATGTGTCATGAATTTTTTCTTCAGTTTTGAACTATATGACGATACAAAAGTCTGAAGGTTGTCTACCTGCTGCTTTCGCATCGTAAATATCAATATAAGTCATACTTCTCGTTTAACTGACCCATATAACAGTTTTACCCCACTATAATTCAGAGTTTGTTGACTTTGACCTACAATAAATAAGTTTGATAGACAGTTCATGGTTGGAATTATCTAAGAGAAAAATAGGGACGACCAGAATTAAAAAAAAATTATTATATTGTATAATGAGGGAAATAATATTAGTATATCCATAACATAGTGTTTAATTGCCATTTTTGACATCTAAAAATGTTTGAATTGAAACAATATTCACTCATACTGGTTACTGATTATCAATTTCGTTTTTTAAATGTTCATGAGTGATGTTTAAGTTTCCACAACATAAAATCCTATCCCAACGCACGAAATTTCTACCGCAGCCTTCTCCTAAGAATCTTTTTTCCTCTTTCCTGTAGAAAATCTTGACTTTTTCCATATCGAATATGGCTCAAGTTAAAAAGAAGTCGTATTGCTTCTAAGATTTTTCATGAAATGATTATATAATTGTGACAATGAACATTATGCATTAATACTACACTGTACAGAGTTTTTAATCTTGCGCAAATCATGTATCAACACAATCACGAAAAATTTAAATGGCATGAGAAAAATTCGTCAACTATTGGATGCACAGCATTTAAGGAAAATTGTATTAGAACAATCATAAAACATATAGGAACGTTCACGTTTCTCCAGGCCCGCAATATCATCAAATATCTCCTTTCTCATCCCCTCCTTTCCCTCTTCTTTCCCCTCCACCCCACCCCTCCACCCCTCATCTCCCCCTCCCCTCCCCCTCCCTCCTCCCCTCTTCCCCACTCCCTCATTCCCTCCTCCACTTCTCCCATCCTATCATCATCCCAATATCCCCTCCCCTCCTCATCTCCTCCTCTCCTCTCCTCTCCTCTCCTCTCCTCTCCTCTCCTCTCCTCTCCTCTCCTCTCCTCTCCTCTCCTCTCCTCTCCTCTCCTCTCCTCTCCTCTCCTCTCCTCTCCTCTCCTCTCCTCTCCTCTCCTCTCCTCTCCTCTCCTCTCCTCTCCTCTCCTCTCCTCTCCTCTCCTCTCCTCTCCTCTCCTCTCCTCTCCTCTCCTCTCCTCTCCTCTCCTCTCCTCTCCTCTCCTCTCCTCTCCTCTCCTCTCCTCTCCTCTCCTCTCCTCTCCTCTCCTCTCCTCTCCTCTCCTCTCCTCTCCTCTCCTCTCCTCTCCTCTCCTCTCCTCTCCTCTCCTCTCCTCTCCTCTCCTCTCCTCTCCTCTCCTCTCCTCTCCTCTCCTCTCCTCTCCTCTCCTCTCCTCTCCTCTCCTCTCCTCTCCTCTCCTCTCCTCTCCTCTCCTCTCCTCTCCTCTCCTCTCCTCTCCTCTCCTCTCCTCTCCTCTCCTCTCCTCTCCTCTCCTCTCCTCTCCTCTCCTCTCCTCTCCTCTCCTCTCCTCTCCTCTCCTCTCCTCTCCTCTCCTCTCCTCTCCTCTCCTCTCCTCTCCTCTCCTCTCCTCTCCTCTCCTCTCCTCTCCTCTCTCCTCTCCTCTCCTCTCCTCTCCTCTCCTCTCCTCTCCTCCATTCATTCCCATATTGTCCTCCCCTCCTTCCTTCTTCCATCCTTCCTCGTCCCTTCCTTTCTTCTCCCCCCTTCCTCCTCCCTCCTCTCCTCTCCCCATACCCCCTCCTCCTCAACGAAACAGAGTCACTATCAGGAACCTCGTCAACATTTTAGAAAAACGTTCAGATCCGTCGATTTTTGATTGAAGGGGGACACGCTTTTTCTGCATTTTTGATTCCATTACTTTCAACCCCAAGCGAAAGCCCAAAATTTTTTAAAGCTCGTACAATTCTATTTACCTACCGTATTCTTTAAATTTTACATTTTCTTTCAATTTTAATACTAATACTAATACTAATACTAATACTAATACTAATACTAATACTAATACTAATACTAATACTAATACTAAAACTAATACTATTACTAATACTGATACTAATACTAATACTAATACTGATACTAATTATTTCGGTTGCTTACTCACTTACCATTTGTTCGAAACGTTTACGCACATTCCCAAGAATTTTGGCACTTGTCAACGATTCTTTGACGCAAATCTTCCAACGACACTGGTTGTGTTTTGTAGATTTCACTTTTTAGATGTCCCCTTAAAAATAAATCGAGGGGCGATAAATCTGGCGATCGTGGAGGCCATTCAATGCTGCCTCTTCTCTCAATCCAATGCCGTGGAAAACGTTGATCTAAATACTGACTGTTGAAAATAAATTTCTCCAGTTGTTGTGTATGTAGGTACCTCATGAAAAACTCTTGGGTTTGAATCAGACCAATAGCGAAAATTTTGGCTATCGTCCCGTTCAAAAAAAAAACTGGATTCATCGAAAAAATAAAGAGTAATTTGAAAATTTTGAGGTGATTCCTACCCTCGCTTGGGGATGACAGTGACGGAGTCAAAAATACCTGAAAAGAGTGTCCCCTGTTAATAAAAAATTGATGGGTCTGGAAATGACTCTGTTTCGTTCTCAGTTGGTCATCCTGTATAATATTCAATAAACTGTGAAAAATCATATCTGACTCCAGTATGAAAATACCTTTATTCAAAAAGATACAATCGAAAATCTAAACCAACAAACTCACATCATCGCGCTTCATTTCCTCCTCGTCTATGACGAGACGGCATAATAGTAACAAAAATGGACGTCTTCTGGTGTGTTCCCGTTTAGATAAAATCTGAAGTGTTTAAATACCGAGATACGTAGGTGGATCATTAAATTACAGACCTCATAAGAAGTGCAAGATTGAGCCACGAGGTAGATGAACTGGTCCAAGTTCACTGTCGATACTAGACTCTGGAGGTGTGAGAGGTTTCATTACTCATACGTAGCCAGTGACACTTATAAGGGCGTTATGCATAAGAGACGCCAAGTGAAAAATTATTGTGAAAGGATTATAGAAAACCGGTGTTTTTTTATGAGCTGATGTGATGTGGATGGGTGATGATCTGGATGAATCCATATACCTACGAAGACTAAAATGTATACAGTGAAAATTATTGGTGTGAAATATGAAGTATCGACAAGAAATACGAGTTCATATTACTGGATGAATTGAAATGTAACGTTATTCGTTATATTCTACATAGATGGTGATTTTCTCTACGACTCC